>JAXCLQ010000006.1:3819585-3840442 GCA_035584115.1 Cedrela odorata | reverse complement strand
AATTTCCGAATAATGAACACTGCACTTTAAGAATTCCTGATCAGGAACCTGAAGAATACTTCCACCAAAACTTTGGAACCAGATGGCATGAGCAGGTGGAGGACATTACGATGTGAATCAATGGGGAAGTAATCCTTATTTATTTATGGATCTTGATTTTAAAATAAGGCCAGGAATATGGTCGGTACTCAAGTAATCACACACAGAGCGCGGCGTGCATTTAATTTGGGTCCTCCATATTAAGGCACGAAAACCTCCTGCTTTGCTAGTTTCGGACCATCAAAATATTTATAAGCTAGGAATCAGTTTATGAAATTATTGAGAAGTACATTTCATATGACACATACAGCAATAGCAGCATGAATATTCAATCAAGGGGCCTGTACGATTGGGATAGCCACGTTCATTAATTCATATGCGAGGCTCTTAAAAGAATCGAAAAAATTCACCACAGGGAGTAAGGAGTTTGGTTCATAATTAATTCCGAATGCAAACAAATGAGCGTAAATGAATACCTAACTCACTCACTGTACTGTGCCTCTTGAACATCATGATTAATTAGCACTCAGAGTCACAAATCTGACAGTCTAATCAGCGTCATAGAATAGCTATTTGCGGGTTGCTGGAATGAAAAAAAAAACCTACTAAAAGAAGTAAATCAAAGACACCTGAAGAGTGTTAAAAACAGAACCCCATTACTTGATTGGCAAATCAATTGTTTTGAGACATGCTTCCCGAAGCAATATCCAAATGGGCGATGTTGATTATTAGATGTTTTTAAAATACTTGATGATTAACCGACATCGACCAACATTTGGTGCTGGCCTGGTCTGCCCTCCTTTTGTATACAACAGTAAAATCAAGCTTACAACTTACTCAAGCAATGTTGCTCACGAATTTGTCTTCAGCAAATGCGAATTGAGCTCTCATCAAGTTATGTCGGATGTTTTCTGAGTGTGTAACATCGAATCATGCATGAAGGAAAGATTTCCCGATAGTCTTTCGACTTAAAAGAAAAATTAAAAATTTTCAGTCGATCACGTCTTTGTGTAATTCATTTAAGATATGCTTGAACATGATGTCTTTTGTGATTTGCTGGGATGTTTGCATTCGGGGCTATTCATTAAATCATCGTATTATTTGTCCTATAACCTACAAATATATATGAAGAAGCTACCTAATTAGTGGAAAAAAAAAAAATCTTCTCTATCACGTCTTTGTGTAATTCATTTAAGATATGCTTGAATATGATGTATTTTGTCATTTGCTGGGATGTTTGCACTTGGGGCTATTCATTAAATCATTGTATTAATTATTTGTCCTATAACGTATAAATATATATGTGAAGAAGCTACCTAATTAGTAGAAAAAAAAGATCTAGAAGACAATGAATTATACATATATATATATATATATATAAGATTACGTGATCTAGGTATTATAATATAGCATTGATTTCAAAGATAAGGAGATCAAGCAAAATCCTGTGGGCAACGACATATAATATATAGTTTCTTAGTACAGGGTGGTGGTAGGTCTAAAGTCTGCTTACAGAATAATGTAAGAATTGAGTTATGTAACAAATAAATAAATCAATCCAAATTTCAATGTCATGGCTAATGATCGACCGCCACATATAGTTTGGGTAGTTATCACCCAATTACTCATTTTTCTCTATAATAAATTAACTAGTAATTAAAAGTTTTTTTTTAATTTTTATATATAATTCCTTCGTGCATGTAATTATATAACAACAGGAATTCAGTGCTTGCTTGCATTATAATTATCTGTCGACCAAACTAAACCGACCAATTGATTCATGGCCAAAAAATTTCTGATGATTGTGAAACATATTCATATTTATTTATCACTTACTCTTTGAACCCACATTGTAATCATGGAAAGTGGGAACTTCGGAATAAGAGAATGGCAGAAAAAATGAAGATCATGTAGCCATCGGAAGTTCCATTAGAGATTTGCCACAACATAAACATGAGAATAAGTATAATCCATAATCTCTCCACTGACTTATAATTCTTTTAATGTGGCATGCATGCACTGACTAACTTCTGCAAAAATTTCAGTGTGGAATCCAACGCATGTTACGGATTCAATAATATAACTTCCATAACGTATATGTGCACTTCTCACTTCCTCCACTGTTTATCTCTCTTCCATTTTTACCATCAACAAGCTTCAATTCAGAGTCAAAGGCCGTAAGATTGTGACACGTGGAGCGACGAACTAGGTTAAAAGTCTCGCATATGAGAGAAAACTCCAAACCCCCTTGATTTCAATAAGCTTAAACGAAAATATATAAATGAGAAATGATAATAGCCATTAGAGATCTTGACTTTAAAGCATCCAACTGTGACCTCAATTTTGTGTTACAAACCTTCGTATGAAATCCTTGTACGCTACCCAACTATAAATATATGTAAGATCATCATTGCACGTAGAAGCTGCCACCCATTCTAATTAAACGAAGAAGAATTTGATTTATCGTCACCAACTTTCTCAGATATGGCAATTCTGTGCTCCAAAAATACTTTATTACGATCAGTATGTGTTTTCTTGTTAGTCTTTGTCGTGAATTGCACACCTCCAGAGGATCCAATCAAATGTTCATCGAATAATTCCAGCTGCACGATCACAAACTCCTACGGTATGTTTCCCGATCGAAGCGTGTGTAAAGCAGCTAATGTATCGTACCCAATTTCAGAACCAGAGCTAATTTCAATAGTATCAGCGGCAACCATGGCCAAAAGAAAAATGAAGGTGGCAACACGTTTCTCTCACAGCGTTACCAAGCTCGTTTGCCCAGACGGCCAAGATGGATTGCTTATTAGCACAAAATATCTTAACCGTACATTAAAAATCGATGTTCAAGCAATGACAATGACTGTGGAGAGTGGCGTAACATTGCGACAGATAATCGACGAGTCCGCCAAGGCCGGGCTGGCGTTGCCGTATACGCCGTATTGGTGGGGCTTGACAATCGGTGGCCTGCTTGGTACGGGTGCACATGGGAGTTCGTTATGGGGTAGAGGGAGTTCAGTTCATGATTATGTTGTTGAATTAAGAATTGTAAGTCCAGGAAAACCTCAAGATGGGTATGTTAAGGTCAGAGTGCTTGACGAGAATGATCCAGATTTTGCCGCAGCTAAAGTTTCACTTGGTGTTCTTGGAGTTATTTCTCAGGTATGGTTATGTTCATATTCTTATATTAATTTGTTTCAGACTAATACATGCTTGGCTAGCTTATCTTGATGAAGCTTCTGCGTTGTTTTTTTTTGATGGCCTCAAATAATAGTAATTTCATAGAACCAAACACTAGATTCAATTCTCAATATATACATATATATATATATACAAAAAATAAGAAAAGAGTGTTGAAAATTAAATGTTTCGGTATAGGTTACCCTGAAGTTGCAGCCTCTTTTTAAGCGATCAATCACATACCATATTAAGAATGATTCGCATTTAGGAGATGAAGCAATTAGTTTTGGTCATCAACACGAGTTTGCGGACATAACTTGGTACCCCAGTCAACGCAAGGCAGTCTATCGAATTGATGATCGCGTTTCCTCAAACACTTCCGGCAATGGTTTATATGATTACATTCCATTCCGCTCCACGCCTTCAGTTATTTTGGCCGTCATCAGAACTGCAGGTTAGCCTTTAATTTCTTCTTAGAAAAGTTAACAACGTTTTAACTTCTTCTTTGAAAGCTTAAACGATGAGTTTTTATTTTGTTGCTCAATGTGTCTTTTTCTGTTCATCAGAGGAGAATCAAGAATCTACTAATGATACTAATGGGAAGTGCATCAGTGCAAAGCTTATTACATCAACGCTCGCTACTTCTGCATTTGGTTTAAGAAATAATGGTGTTGCCTTCAACTTTTTGCACAAAGTTCCCACCATCACTGACATTAATAAAGATATCTGTCTGGATTAAAAACTACAGCATCTAAATCCCAAACGTATTTAAATTTGTGAATTTTTGGATTGATAGGTGTAATCTTTACTGGCTATCCTGTAATTGGACATCACAATCGTCTTCAATCATCTGGAACTTGTCTGGACAGTCCTGAAGATTCAATGATCACAGGGTGTGCTTGGGATCCTAGAATTAAGGGCGAGTTCTTTCACCAAACTACAATCAGTATCAGATTGCCCGTCGTGAAAAAATTCATAGAAGATATCCAAAAACTAATTCAATTAGAGCCTAAAGCATTATGTGGTCTAGAACTCTACAATGGAATTCTCATGCGTTATGTTAAAGCTTCAACTGCTTACTTAGGCAAACAAGAAGATTCATTAGATTTCGATATCACATATTACAGAAGCAAGGATCCAATGACTCCTAGACTTTACGAAGATATAATTGAAGAAATAGAACAACTCGCAGTGTTCAAATATGGAGGGTTTCCCCACTGGGGAAAGAACAGAAACTTGGTGTTTGATGGAGCAATCAAGAAATACAAAAATGCAGGAGAATTCTTGAAGGTTAAAGAGAAGTATGATCCGTTGGGTCTATTTTCTAGTAACTGGACTGACCAAGTTCTTGGATTGAAAGATGGGGTGAACATAATAAAAGAGGGATGTGCATTGGAAGGATTATGTATTTGTTCACAAGACATTCATTGTGCACCCAAAAAAGGTTATTTCTGTCGACCTGGCAAAGTTTATAAGGATGCAAGAGTATGTACTCGTACAAGTTCTATGAAATTTATGTAATTGTTGTCAAATAAATTATTTGTTCACAGGACAATTGTGTTTTTATATATTTTTAATTTTTTTAAAAAATAATTATTAATTAACAATATTTTTGAGGACTTAATTAAATTAATAATTTTAAATTACATTAACATAATTATAATTATTGAATTATTTCATTTAAATTTCCAAACCCAAATATTACGTTTCATGGTATTGGCATGTCGCACAATTTATTTGACATGAGAGAACTTGTTCATTGAGTGCAATTAGTAACATAGGGGTTTTTAAGTCATTCTTCATTGGAGACGTGAGGGAATTCAAAATGACGTGGCTGTATTTTATTTGTTTAGTTTCTTTTAAGCGTATATAGGATCACAGGGTATTTTCATGCTTTCCCAAATAGGTTCGTCTGGAAGGAAAGAAAAAAACCCTTGTGTGAGGTTGGTCGGATAAAATCACTGAGACACTCTGCATTTTGGTACAAGAGAAAACTGGAAAACACAAACAGAGAAAGCAAAAGCAACAACCCACAAAACACAAATACATTCAACTGGTATGCCAAATATCTCCCTTATTTACTGCTGTTATCAGCTATATTTTTCTGTTTCTATTTCTGTTCTGCGAACAAAAATTATGGTCCCATATCTTGAGGTAAGTCCTAAGCTAAGCAATTTTTGCTGCTCATTCATTTGAATCTGTAAATTATTATGCATGCAACCCAATTCGTGTAACTGAAGGAACGATTTAATTTGGGTTTAACTCTAATGACTGGCCTCACTCGGGTCCCTTTGATGTCGCCTTTAGGGTTTGAATGTCGTATGGATTTTCACCTTTTTCTGGCTCCTCTAGTTTTACCATTTTAAATGTTAAAGTTTTGGGATTTATAAATTCTGGGTTTCTGAGTCTACAGATTAGCTGTTGGTAATTTTCGGTTTGTTAGGAAATTTGGATTTGGGCATCATTAGTGTTGACACTGATATATGATTTCATAAAGGGTGTAGATAAGTTTTCTTTGATAAAGCATTTTGCCATCTGTTCTGTCCCATTTCGGTTGCTAAACGGAATTGAGGGAATTTCTATTTTTTGTGCTTTTTTTTAACTCTTTATAAGTCTCGTAAAACAACTTCACTTCCCTGAGTAATACTGTGAGGCGTAGTGGAGTTGATACTTTTAGCTGTTTATTCATTGTTGATAAGAGAATGAATCGTTGAGGCTGCAGTAGGGTATCCTTTCTTGATGCATGCCTCAATAAAGAAAAAAAAGGAAGTTCTATTGTTGTGCATCATGCATATTCTTGTGGGCTATTTTTATTTTTGATATTATTGAATCAAAGCTTGAAGGTGATTTTGGTGCTGTTCAGGTACTGTTATTGGATGATAAGTTCCAGAACTTGAAACAGTCATGGCAGAGAGCACTGAAGTTGAGGAGCGGGTGGATCTTGATGAGGACAATTACATGGAAGAGATTGACGACGATGTTGAAGAGCAACTAGATGACGATGGAGAAGGAGGTGGGGATGGAAATGTTGAAGAAAATGATGATGAGGAAGAATATGAATACACAAAATCTGGGGATAATGAGAAAGATCAATCACCAGAGGCAAATATAAATCACAATGATATTGAACGTGTGGAAGATGAAGTTAAGCCCACTGCTTCCATCAGCGAAGATGAGAAAGAGAAGCATGCCCAACTTCTTGCCCTTCCTCCTAATGGTTCTGAAGTTTTCATCGGTGGACTTCCTAAGGATGCATCAGAAGAGGACTTGAGGGATCTGTGTGAACCAATAGGCGAAGTGTTTGAGGTTCGAACCGTTATGATATATGCTTGTAACATTTAATCACTTTTCTTTTAACTGTTTTATTCACTATTGTTGTTATTTTAATTTATTTTTACAGGTGAGGTTAATGAAAGACAAGGACAGTGGAGAAAGCAAGGGTTTTTCTTTTGTAGCATTCAGATCTAAAGAGGTTGCAAAAAAGGCCATTGACGAGTTGCACAGTAAAGAATTTAAGGTGATCAAGATGCATCTCGCGATTTTTCTTCTCTCTTTGGGATACTAGGGATGATTTGATTGTGTGATCCTTGCCTGTTTTACTCTTTATTGATCGATATTTTTTTCTTGATGCATATCATCTTTGCAGGGTAAAACAATAAGATGTTCGCTATCAGAAACCAAAAACAGATTGTTTATTGGTAATGTTCCAAAAAGCTGGACAGAGGATGAGTTCAGAAAAGTCATTGAGGATGTTGGTCCTGGAGTTGAAACCATTGAGCTCATAAAGGTGACATTTTGGATTAGATAATGCTTTTTTCTTACAAAGGTAAAGTTGTAACTGCTTACACTGTTATTTTTTTATTGTTTTCTTCTAATTACAGGATCCTCAAAATCCTTCTCGTAATCGTGGTTTTGCCTTTGTTTTGTATTACAACAATGCCTGTGCCGATTATTCTAGGCAGAAAATGACCAGTGCAAACTTTAAGCTGGATGGGAATACCCCAACCGTCACATGGGCTGATCCAAAGAGTACACCTGATCATTCTGCTGCTGCTTCCCAGGTAAAGTCCAAAGGAATTAGAACATTCTGAGTCTTTCAAGTTTATTTGAAGTTGCTTTCGTAAGGGTTGCATATTTGTTTTCTTTTTCTCTGTTCTTGATATTTGAAAAACTAGAGAAATGTCTACTGAACTGATAGTTGAATATACTTTCAGAAATTTAAAAGTTTCAAAAGAGCCTAGCAAATGGTTTGACTTGAGATATGGACAAGTTGGTATTGGTTTCAATATTATGAGGTAGTAGATAGGTCACACCTGCAAATACAATCTGGAGATTATTATATTTTCTTTTCCTTCTCTTTTTGGGAGGTTGAAGAAATACTCATCTCAACTTCTTCAGACTACAAGGCCAAATGTGAAACAGCTGAGACCTGGGGGTAATTCCTTTGATGCATCAATGTCTAAGGGCAGCTTTGGACTGCTTAGAGTTGATGGAAAACTTGGAAGCAAAATTCTAGAGTTAATGGTTGTTTTGTACACATGTTTGAATAAAATCTTTGCCTATCCATTTGTGTAAACGTTGACAAGACCATATTTTGTTTTTACTGCCTGTTCTGCTTCCGAATAATTGTAAGACGTTGGTCTAATGGTAAGTACTATTTCGAGATTGCAGGTGAAAGCTCTTTATGTGAAAAATATACCCAATAACACTTCTACTGAGCAACTAAAAGAATTATTCCATCGTCACGGGGAAGTGACGAAAGTGGTTATGCCTCCTGGAAAATCTGGGAAACGTGATTTTGGGTTCATTCATTATGCTGAAAGGTCAAGTGCATTAAAGGCTGTCAAAGATACCGAGAAATATGAAATTGATGGTAAGTCTCTTACACATATCCCAGGCTTTGTTTTGGAGAACTAAGTATGAATACAAGACCTGACTCCATGTCTTATGTTGACTAATTGCTGGTTCCTCTAATTGAAAAACAAAATGCAAGTTGTACATTTGCTATTTGCTAATTTACATTCATGCAGCTATTCCAGGTGCCAACTGGAAAAATAGTGCGTCTTTCCTTCCGCTTCATAGTTGGTTCCTCAGAAGAATGCATTTGTATATTGTAAATTTTGTTGACGTACTACCATTCCTAGAATAATATGTTCAACTTGAACTGCAGGCCAAGTATTGGAAGTTGTTCTTGCAAAGCCTCAGACTGATAAAAAACCTGAAGCGGTTTTTCCTTATGGTGCTGGAGTTCCTCCAAACCATTTACCACATGCTGGGTATGGTGGCTTTACTGGGGCTCCATATGGCTCTGTAGGTGCAGGATTCGGGGCTGCTGCTAGTTTCCAGCAGGTACTTGAGTATATCTGTAAATCTTTTTTGCTTTGATCAAGTCCCTTAATCATTAAAAATTGGTCTCCTAAATCTGCATGTGAACAGCCCATGATATATGGTAGAGGTCCAATGCCAGCAGGAATGCATATGGTGCCAATGGTCTTACCAGATGGTCGAATTGGCTACGTTCTGTAAGTTGCTTTTGGACTTGGTAGTATATATCGAAAAATATGTAAACACTTTATAAAGTTGAAATAATTTCCAACATTACTTTTTGCTATTTGGGGATTGTGCAGTCAGCAGCCTGGAGTACAGATGCCGCCTCCTCAACCACGGAGAGTTGATCGGGGCAACGGGCCAGGTAGACATGGAGGACGAGGTGGAGGCGGTGGCGGTGATGATGGCAACCGTGGCAGAAGATATCGACCCTACTAGTATGAGATTGTAGAAACTTGGTTGTTTTTCAGCAAATGAGAGCATATACTACAATAATATTTTGCATCCCTCACTTTCTTTTCTTGACTACTACAACTTCCTCTTTCGCCCACTGACAGACTTGCATTGAACTCGTAATTTTAATTTAAAATTATAGTTTGTATTTGTTTTATTCTTAAATATAATCTATCAAAATAGGATATGCTCGGGATCATGAAGCTGTAGCTTTTCATCAGATGTTAAGTACAAATGAACGAGCGGTTGGTAGCCCTTAGCTGTCAAGTATATTAGACTTCTATTCTGTGTACTTGAAACCAGATAATTTATTCGCTCTCAATATATATCTGATGCTTGCTTATTTTCTGGGTGCTTGCTACAAGAATAAAAGACAACTTTATGCCTTTGAAACAACATTTGGGAGAAATCGTAAGCAACTTTGTAAGGCTAGCTTCCTTTTCAGAATGGAATTGGCTTTTGGTTTGTCCTTTTCTTAACGAAAATCGTAAGAATTAAGCAAACACAAAAATGAGAAACCAACATGACACTGCAAACCAAACCCATGATCTGTATTTTTCACCAGGGTGTAAGAAAATTATTGGCATGTATACATCTTTTTCATTATTTATAGCATGTGTTGCAGAAATAAGAAACCAATCCCACATTCCATTATTGGAACTGTCTCCGTCTTTCCAGAGCATTCCATTGAGCTAACTTGGAGTCTGATTATGAATGTGTTAATCTTATTTTCATTCGCATCCCATGTTCATGTAGCGGAGGGGAAGGGAAACCAAATGCCCAAATGAAAAAATTCACTTTATATTATTTTATAACAATGTTATAAAATAACGTTACATATTATTATGTGTACGGTTGTATTTTATAAAGTAAATACTATTTATTTACATTGTCTACGGCCTACAAATACATAATTTTTAGTTTGTTTTTCCATTTGGAGGAATATGGAAAAGGAAATAGACAAAGAAAACAAAGAAGTAAGTGCAAAAGTGTTGCATGTGAATTTGATAGAATTACAGAGGCAAAAAACAAAGAGCAAAGGCAGCATACGCAAATAGAAATTAGCATTATTATGAAGTGGAAGGAAAAGATTGGTAGAGGTTCAAATGTCTTAATCATTTCAATCAAGTTGGAGGACCATTTAGTACTCTTTGATCCAAAAATTCAAAGAATTTTGTCAAAATTAACTCAATCTAATTTAATACTAATGTCTATGTTGGCCCTTATATGTAAAAATATATTCAATCTAATGCACTCCAATTTTAGATGGGAGGATTATTTTTATTATGAGTAATTATATCACATAATAATTTAATCTTTAAAATTTTGAAAATTTTATTTATTAAATTAAATAAATAATTTAAACCCATTTAATAAATTATTAATGATAATTTAAGTTAACTATCAATTTTGTATTAATACAAGGTTTAATCATCTATGATTTAAGTAAACTATAGAGCAATTTGGGTTTATTTAATTTATTAAAAAATGTAATAGATTGTTAGGCGAGTGAAATGATAGATAGTTGAAGGATTAATGATGCTATGCACTAATATCTTTATCATGTAAGCATTATTATTAGTCTTAACCAAAGTCTAATCAAGTCATTAAATGAGAATTTAGTCTTGAATTCACTTACTCTACTTCATCATTTGCCCACAACTTAGACCAACAAATTAAAAATTAAAATATTGAATAATTAAACTTTAATAAATTATTATTATTATTATTATTAATTTTAATAAAATTATAATATATATATATATGTGTGTGTGTGACTTTTTAGATATCTAATACAATTTTATTAATTAGACCAATTGTGTGCATACGAATGTGATGAACAATATTATTTACATTGGTAAATTAATTAATTAATTAATTGTAATAATGAAACCCTAGGGGGGTTCTTTGGTGGACCACAGTAAATAACTGCTAGCAACTAGTAAGTGAGGAAAATAATTGTATTATTTTAAGAGAATTATTAAACATAAAGTGGAATTCACTATTAGACTCCTATGATTGAACCCAACTCACCCCACTCCCCCTCCCCCCTCCCCCCCTCCCAACAAAATAATCATAATTAATTAAATAATAATTAAATAAATAAAGCATATTTGACCAAAATATGTGAGATTTGTAGACGATAAATACATTTATTCTCTGCTTGCATATATTAAATTTGCAATTTGCTTTAATATTAAAGTCGGATTGCTTAACACGCTACCTAGCTATTCATAATTACATTTGAGTCCCTATATTGTCATATTTTATACATTTTTATATTTTTAATTTATTTATATTAAATAAGTTTTTAATATATACTAAAATAATTACACTCCAGACAAAAATATATATATATTTTTTATTTATGAAAATATATAAATTTAAGGACTTCAATATTTTTATCTTATATCATAGTTATCACAAATTTAATTTCGTGTCCAAGTACATAAAGACTACTACGATGATATTATGTCATGCAATATATATGAATACATGGAATACAATTTCGATAATAGAAGATAATACGAAAGGAAATGATTTGTGTTTAATTGTGTCTTGCAAGTTTAGTTCAAAATGTCGGATTCGTATAATTTAGTATGGTTTATTAGTTTAATACTATTCGTATCTTTTGTTATATTGTGTAATCAATTTACTATTATTTATATTGTGTTAGTACTCATAAAATAAAATTTTAAAAATACTTTTATTGAAAGTATTTTCAAATGATAATGTATTTTGAGATAATTCCCATGAGTATGAATACATATGAGAATTACTTTATTTAAAGCACAATCACAAAATCATTTGACTTAACTTATAAACCTATTCAAAAGATACACATATATATTTTAATTTCAGTTTGTTTACCATACGTATAGAAAAATGTCTTGAGATTCATGAAAACAATGATGCTTTCATTCTTGTGTTCACGCCACAATTCGAGAAACTTTCACCGGGAGGGAATGACTAGGTGGGATTTTTGACATGTTTTGTATAAAACGATACGAACTTTATAAGTTTGAAGTTGGTAATAAATTATAATTTAAAGTTATTGACATATAAATTTATTTATAATATAAGTAATTATTTAAGTAATTATATAGTATTAATTTATTTATAATTTAATAAAATTATTTTATAATTTTTTATTTTAAAAAATTTTATAAATATGTTTATCAATTTTTAAAATGAATTTAGTTATATTTATAATAAAAATAATTAGTATTTAAAAAAAATATTATCATAAATATATTAAAATAAAATAAAAATATATTAAATAGTTGACACCATTATAATTCGTTTAACCGTTCAATAATAGTGTCTAATTAGAGTTGTTATTTATTAATAATATTATTAAATATATTATATTTGAATTAATATTTTATAATACAATAACTTAAATCGTGATAGATTACAAAAAAAAAATTACTTATACATTTTAATATAATTTATGGATAAAGTTGACATGAAATTATAATTACCACGTGTACACATTAATTTGATCCAAATCATTATAATTACGACATGTTGGTATTAATTTGATCCAAACATGATTTGTAATAAAAATGTGTTTAAAATGTTAATTTTAAGAGTAACGACCATCCCTGTCATTTAACTCCCATGTAAATTAAATAACCGGAATCGAAGCTAGACCGTTATTGTCTTAACGGTGTAGCTTTGCTTTGCCATCATTAGTCATAACGTGCCCGTCAGAGTCAGTTTCCACCACGTCATTATGACGTTCCAATTTTGGCTTTTAAAACGGCTGCTCCTAGTCATCCAGTTGTCATTTATGAGTGGCTAATTGTCGATACTCATCGGTAATCAGTACTGTATATTGCCACGTGTCACGAATTAATGCCGTTACATCACTAGATTTTCTTTTTAATAATTAAGATACTATTATTTTTTCTTCTCTTTTCCTTTTAATTTTCCTTTTGTAATTTATTATAAAAAGATAGAGAATATGTTTTAACTTTAAATAAAGTGAAAAAATAAATAAAAATAATAATTTTTAAGTGGAGGAATATGTAATGGAAGTGCTCTATTAAATGGAGAATATTTTTTTTTTTAATTTTTTTCTTCTTAAGATTTATTATAATTATTTAAATTATTCTCTAATTAATTATATAACAATAAGATAGCCAGCCTTACCATTGATTTTCTTTCTATCTTATAATGTAAAATTATAATTATTAATTATTTAATTATTTATTAATTAAGATCCTTAAGCATTGAGGAGGGTCCTTAAAGTGCTTATTTTCAACTTTAAATGTCAATCAAAATAACAAATACATATTACATTACGTTGTATTTTATTACGTTATTTTTTAATGATAATTATAGGATGTATTTGTAAAATTATGTCAAAATTAAAATATAATATAGGGATATCTCATATATATATTTTTTTAACATACAAATAAATATAAATAATTTAAAAAATTTGTTGTATTTTATTTGACTTTTTAATATTTATTAAATTATTTTAATTATTCATTTACATTAATTTAATTAAGAGTAGAGTTAACTAAATTGCTTTTAAGTTTTTACTGAATTAGCTAAACATACTAATTTTGAATGAAAATATTTGTCGTATTTTTATTTAAAATTAATATATTTAGTCGGCTTTGAAAATGATTATTTTGATAAATTTATTTAAAAATTAACTATTTTAATAAATTTAATTAAAAAAAAAAATAAACCACCACTCCGTCCGAACAAAATTACCGCGGGCGGGTGGGAAAGTACCAGGTTGTCTCTGACTCAGAGAACCATTCATATATCGACACGTCATCACCACAATCCTGGAGAATTATAATAACTAAATAGTAATTTCTTATTTTATATTTTTCTAAAAAATTTCCTAAATAAATGCCATTTGATTATTGGCTGCACCAGTACAGTTTTGTCGTTTCCACTTTCCCCAATTTTTACTCTCTCCTCTTTTGTTTTTTTTTGAGGCGCATATTAGACGATAGACCCCAAACTAGGGTCTGATCCAAACACGCCCCACCCACCCATCTCTCTCTTTTACAATAAACTGTTTAAACTGTCGCCGTCTGATTTTCTATTTCCGATCATATATACCGTCCATTTCCTTCTCAACCTCTTAGCTTCACACTCATCTTCCTCACTTTCTTTATTATTGCGTGCTATTATCTACTACTCACTGCAAAAACTACACGCTTAGTTATGATCCTTCAATCTCTACTTGGCCCGATCCGATTCCGTTATTTTCCCGGTGAAAACCGCCGAATTATGGGACAGTTCTCATAATAGATCCCCTCTGGAGTTTCAGTTCTTTGTCTTTACTCGATTTGCAAAATCGTTTTGTTTCTTTCTGTAACTGTTTTGTTGATTCTGTTATTCCGATTTTCAACTTCTCGGCCGATCCGCGAGATATCGGTTTTCAAAATTTTTGATTATTATTTTGTTTTTGTTTTACTAAAAATTTGAGGAGTGAAATTTCTTTTTCTTTTGTCAAGTTATAAATAAGAGTGAGTGGTGCTCAGGTATGGAGGAGGATAGAAGAGTAAATAGAGTGAGCTGTGGGATGTCAGACACAGTTCTGGGGTGCGTGATGCCGTATATCGACGATCCGAAGGACCGAGACGCGGTGTCGTTGGTGTGCCGGCGGTGGTACGAACTGGACGCGTTGACTCGTAAGCACATAACGATCGCTTTATGTTACACGACGACGCCGGAGCGGCTAAGATGTCGTTTCGGGCACTTAGAGTCGTTGAAGTTGAAAGGGAAGCCTAGGGCCGCGATGTTTAATTTAATACCGGAGGACTGGGGCGGGTACGTGACGCCGTGGGTTAAAGAAATTGCCGACTCGTTTAATTGTTTGAAGTCTCTTCATTTTAGGAGGATGATTGTGGGGGACTCGGATCTGAAGGTTTTGGCTACAGCGAGAGGGAGGTCTCTTCACGTTTTGAAGCTTGATAAATGTTCTGGCTTCTCTACCGATGGGCTTCTACACGTGAGTCGTTCGTGCAGGTGCTTACTTTTTCTTTTTCTTTTTCATTCTCATAAATATCTGCTATTTTCTGGATTGGTAACATAAATTCTTCTGGATTTTATAACACACCGAGTACTACTAGTTGCTATTGTGATTTCAGTCCTTGCTTTACTATGGCTGCTGGTTTCGTTATATATTGTTAGCAAAAATTAATTTATTATCAGATGTGTCGAAAAGCGTCGAGTTGGGTAATTATTATTGGATTCTTTTAGTTTGGTTGGTAAATAGTTCTCTGTTTAACGTTGGGTTGAGTTCTGTTGATTTCTAGTTAGTTCAGGTTTTGATTTAATATTGGTTTAAATTGTGCAGACTTTATATTGGAACTTTTCAAAGAGTTGTGTAATTTCTCCTATTTCGTTTTTATTTCTGTCTAATGTCACTCTTTCCTGTCTCATGTAAAAAATCATCTTTTAGGGACTAAAGAATATAATTCGGCCTGGGCAGCACTAACTGGAGAAAGGAAGGAAGATAATTTACTCTACCATATGATGTGCCTGTGATTTTGTGTTTATTTGAATGCTAGACATTTTCTTGGCTATTTGGAGCTTCTGATTTTTGTCTTACGAATGTTTGATATGGATTGTGAGCTGTAATTAAAGCATGATTCGTTCAGTTTCCTGTGTCATTTCTATTTTTATTTTCCTCCAATTATTTGGTTTTATTGCTATGCAGGGACCTTACCTTTGTTCATGGCTTACGTCTTTTTTGGTTCACCAGCATAAATATATGTGGAGAGATTACATTATGGTTCTTCATTTACGAACTCTTTGTCATTTCATCAATTTTAAGTAGGATTTACGTCAGTTGAATTTTAATAACCATACATCTCTTGAATTGCATCAGTGCTTCATTAGAAAATATACCTTTTTATTATTATTTTTATTTACATTAAAGATTGGGAAGATTCATAAGTGATTAAACATTCAATGAAATTTGCATGTTGTAGGACCTGCAAATATTCACAGTGACTATTATTGAATTTTGTGTATGCTGCCTTTTATACTGTGACTACTCTGTACTTGGTGGAAAATATTGATGTTGCTACAGCATAGAGTACTCTGTGTTTCAAAGATTAATAAGTACTGAAGTTTAGATTAAAAATTTCCAAAAAAGGCTTATTATGGTCACAAATATTGCTTGAATATGCATTCTCATGTGCTACAAAGAAAATAATTTTTTTAGTAAGAAAGAACAAGATCTATAAATTTCTCTCAAATGTTATCTCTTGCATTATTTTGCTTGACGTGAAACTGCTGTAAAGGCAATAAGAGTTCTCTTGTTAATTAAGTGCATCAAAGTGCTTTTTGATAATAAGAAAGTGTGTAAAAAATGGAGAGTTTTCTTTAAAATTTCTTTCTTGGCTCTATTATTTATTGTGTAGCAAAATTGCGGCTCTTTAGATTTGGCTAGATCGTACTCGACCATATTGTCATTTCTGGGAGTTAGTTTGAAGTCACTTCAATGTTTGAGAACCAAATTACTACGGATATGGCAAATTGGGGCATTGTCATAACGTGAGTGTGAATATTAATGGATTAATTGACAGGCTGAAAACAAGAGTAAAAATATGCATCCTCACATGTTAGTTTATTTTTTTCTATAGGGTTGATGTTCATAATTATAGTTTTATTTACATAAGATGTATTAATGTTACTGGTTTTTTAAACGTTGACTTGTATTAGCTGATTTTTGTGATTTCTTGACTTTGCTAGATGATCTAGATTGAAGGGTTGATGTGTTTCGTTTATGTAGGCCATTTCTGATATTAATAAAGTCATGCTTTGATGATGCCAGTAGTTATCAAAGTAGTAATTTTGTGCTTGTATGGCGTACTATACAATTTTTTTTTTTTGTTTTTTTCCCTCGCTTTTTCTTGATCTGGTCATGGGTACATGTTCTGCTATTTTGTCAAGATGACTCTCCTATTTGTTTTGGGGTTTTAATCTAGAGAGACTTAGTTGATTTATGTTTTTATTTCTTCTGTTGTGCGTCTCAGGCAATTAAAAACCTTGTTTTTGGAGGAGAGCTCAATTATTGAGAGAGATGGTGACTGGCTTCATGAGCTTGCTTTAAATAACACAGTTCTTGAGACATTAAATTTCTATATGACTGATCTTGTCGAAGTCAACTTCGAAGACCTTGTACTCATAGCCAGAAATTGTCGGTCCTTAGTTTCTGTAAAAATTAGTGACTGTGAACTCTTGAACCTTGTTAATTTCTTTCGAGCTGCAACTGCTTTAGAGGAATTTTGTGGGGGCTCCTTTGATCGTCCACCAGAGGAGTACAGGGACGTATCATTTCCCCCAAAGGTATGTCGTTTGGGTCTATCCTACATGGGAAAGAACGAAATGTGGATAGTATTCCCTTTTTCATCCATGCTGAAAAAGTTGGATCTTCTCTATGCATTGCTTGACACTGAGGACCATTGTCTGTTAATTCAGAGGTGTCCCAACTTGGAAGTTCTTGAGGTAGACTCACCAAACCTTTCCTAATTGTTTTGTCTTTGCATACTGATTGGGCAAAAAATACTGCTTCTTTGCATACATATATGTGTTTTGTGAGTGAATTTGTTAAATATATCGTCATTTTTATCTCCTTATCTGAAGAGCTATATTCCTCCGAAGTCATGTTGTTCCTTGTGTCCTTCCATTTTCTTGGTTTATATTCTAGTTGTGTATTAAGGGTTTAGAAATCAGACTGTTTGTTGAACTTTTCAAAGGACCGGGTCATGAGTCACTGGTTCAATCATCAGATTGATTGCAAATGATTTGTGACATCATTTATATCGATACTAAAATTATGGATTTTACTTATTAAAATAAGAAATAGTAAAATGAGTTGTTTAGAAGACTGAAAAAGGATGAAACATACATTGAGGATCATAATACTATCATATGATCTAATCATTTATTAATGCCATTTGTATCAGCTTGACATCACAAAAGACAAAAAAAGAGACGAAAATATGAACATATGTTAACTTGATATATTGCAAGGCAAATAAGGAAATTCAAATGACTGAAGATAGTCAAAATTGTTGCCTGATTAATTGAGTGAAAAAGGGAAAGGATACAAGTTAGTTAGTTAGTCAAATTTTTTATTTTGCGGGGACTTTGTATTGGGTGATAAAGTCATGGTATCTGACAACTAGTTAGGTTTTGATGGGTCACTGATTATGGTTTCAGTGGAAAATGGGTTTCACAGCCAATGGTCGGCCAAGTTTTAAAACACGGGGAGACATGTAAACTCATTTTTTATCTAGATATAGAAATTGTTAATTGGTAATTTGGTTTCTTGCATACTTTCTTTCTGGGTTTCTTTGGCCTAAACCTAGATTCCTTTCAATAATTTTATTCGATAATATCTTTAACCTAGATATTAAGATGATGTTTGATGTACTAGGTTGATTAGGTTGTGGATAATCGTGAAATTCTAGGGCAATGTAAAATGCCAAATTCTGATAAATATTTTGGCAATTTAAGGGGATGTTTATGTTCTTCTTTGATTTGGGAACTTAACTGAAATTATTTGAATGTATTTTTCACATGGGCAGACAAGGAATGTAATTGGGGATAGAGGATTAGAAGTTCTTGCTCGGAGTTGTAAGAGACTAAAGAGGCTTAGGATTGAGCGAGGAGCAGATGAGCAGGGAATGGAGGATGAAGAGGGTCTTGTTTCGCAAAGAGGATTAATTGCTTTGGCTCGGGGTTGCTTAGAGCTGGAGTACATAGCGATTTATGTTTCAGATATCACAAATGCATCTCTGGAATGTATTGGTGCTAACTTGAAAAACCTCTGTGATTTTCGCCTAGTTTTACTGGACAGAGAAGAGAAGATAGCAGATTTGCCACTTGATCTTGGAGTTCGAGCTCTATTGATGGGATGTGAAAAGCTAAGAAGGTTTGCTCTTTATCTTAGACAGGGTGCTTTGACAGATATGGGTCTTAGATATATTGGCGAGTACAGTCAAAATGTGAGATGGATGCTCTTGGGTTGTGTTGGGGAGACTGATGACGGAATTATAGAGTTTTCCAAGGGATGCCCTAACCTGCAAAAATTGGAAATGAGGGGTTGTTCCTTCAGTGAGAATGCATTGGCTACTGCTGTGAAGCAACTGACTTCACTGAGGTACTTATGGGTGCAGGGATATAGAGCATCACAATGTGGTCGTGATCTTTTGAGAATGGTTCGCCCATTCTGGAATATTGAATTGATTCCTTCTAGACTAGTTTCTGACACTGATCAGGTAGGAGGGCCAGTAGTGATCGAGCATCCAGCTCATATACTTGCATATTACTCCCTTGCTGGACAAAGAACAGATTTTCCGATGACTGTTAGGCCGTTGGATCCAGATTCCTTACTCACGGAATAGAGCTGTATATACAACCTTCTTCAAAGTTGCGTCCTTTTCATTCTACCACTGTGGGCTGTTTATAAATTTGCCAACTCGTTTTCATTTGATGTTAGAAGGTTCAATTTTTTGTTTTGATTTCTTTCTCAACGTTAGACTAATGGTCTGCAATAAGTTTTTAAGTTTAAAGTTTTATTCTGTAATTTGGAAGCACTTGAACTCCGTTCTGGTGGGATACTGTCTCATAATTCCTTTGTACAACTACCTTAAAATCTTAGGCCCTTGGGTGACTTGTACGAAATCTGCTGAGCAAATTTTCCTGGAATTTGTTGTTAACTTGTTCTTTTTTTTTTTTTTTTTTCAAAAATAAAATAGGAGTAAATTTAGTTCATTTGCTACTGGATGGTGCAGCAAAACTTGCAACTTACCGGACTTTAGCCCCGGTAACGTGGTTCCCCAATTTATGTACACGGGTTCTAACTTAACTCCATCTCTATTTAGAAAACGTAATCTACGACCTCAATCCATTTGCAAGCACAAATTGTGGGGGGAGATTTCTTCTTAGCTATTGCTATGAATGGTGGGATAACTGGAACGTGCTCAAGGCAGAGTTTCATGAAATTGACATTAAATTTGAACTTGGTGGTTTAGAGATTTTTCATGCTAAGTAATTCAATATCAGGCCTAAATTTATCAATTCCAGTACTTGTTTCCTTGTAAAGTGGTCAGCTATACTATATTTGTTCTCTGCTCTACGTCTTGCAAGTAACAGGGAGAGGAGAAGAACTCAAGAAGGTTTTTGGCTCCTAGTAGTTGCTATTAGTATTTTTCTTGTTCAGTGAACAAGAAGTTTGAGATTAGAATTCTACTCAGCACCAAGATTGGTTCATGAAATTTCTTAATGTATGAAACACGTCTTGCTGTGTCACAAACATTTAACTTGTATATTAACAAACATGCGAGTGACATATTCATGGTTTTTTCAGAAGGATTATAAATTGTAGACAACTAGCTTATTGTTAAATATATATATATATATATAAAAAGTAAAGGTGGCCAAAAGTAAATGGCGTAACCTTGTCAAAAGTTTGATCAAATCTAGAATAAAGTTGGCAACAAGTGCTTTCTCATACAACTTGCTGAAAGGTTGCTTTTTAAAAATCAATAATAATAATAATATAAAACTGATCGTTTTGTCATTTACCCCAAAAGTATATGTTTCTGTTGAACTTTTAATTCTTAATATTGGTGTGGTTTAGAAAAAAATGATATACATGCAAAGTGACGTTACATTACATGGTGAGCACTAAACTTTGCTCATAGTTGCAGCAGCAAGTAAGCAACATTGGAAGAAGTAGAACTCACAATAGAAACTGCAACAAAACAAACACAGTGACAACATATTATTATTATTATTATTATTATTATAAAAACATGATTTTTTTATTATTATTATTATATCGATACGTGAACCACAG
>JAXCLQ010000006.1:3794634-3819485 GCA_035584115.1 Cedrela odorata | reverse complement strand
TATTATTATTATTATTATTATTATTATAAAAACATGATTTTTTTATTATTATTATTATATCGATACGTGAACCACAGGCCAACTTTTACGATTACGATAGAGATCATCATCATCATCATCTATTCATTCAACCAGAAGCTGCACTGAAATATCTGAATAGTTGGAGGATTTTAATTTGAAGGGTGAGAACTTTTTGTGCAGTAATTACAAAAGGCCAAGCTTTGAAATGAGGTGTTATGAAGATATCTTAATTAGTGGCTGTTTGGATCCGTTTTCAGAAACTGTTTTACTTATTCAAAAACTCAATCTTAATTTTTTGTTAATGGTTTTTAGAAAGGATTGTAGGATAAGTATCTTTCTTTTGATTTCCGCAGAATGTTTAACACACAAAGTGAAATTATGAAAATATTGTAGAAAACAGTTATGAGCCGAAAGGGGAATTTTTGAAGAACATTTAGAGATAAAGATAATACCAAATATATTATATTCTTGTAAGAACAGGTCAATTTCTAATTCTGCCTAATCTAAAAGTTATAGATTCCCTATTTCAGGAGACAAGGTGGCTACAGTATGCACAAAATCTAATCGGTAACAGCCAATTTTTATTTGATTGTCAAGTAAACTTTAAGAATCAGACAAAAGAAATGATTCTTCCATAGGCTAGTGAAAGCAGCCACTATACTGATGAAACAGTATTGCCACCATTGACAATTTGGTTGGCAGAAAGAGAAATATCGAAGAAAAAGGAGACATTGGATTGGTTTTTTTTAGAAAAATGCATACCCACATCGGCAATTCTTAAATATTACGTGGGTGATTTTATATTCTGGGATGATGCATGTGATGCTTTCATTTTTAGTGGAATGCATACTCAGATTTCTACTAAGTGATGGTGATTATCAAGCTTGACATCAGTCAACAACTTGGCCACATTGTATATGCATAAAAGTTACGAATGGCGGAAAGGATACTAAAAGAGAAAGAAAGAAAGGAAAAAGCAAAGCAATCTGATGCTGTGGAATTTCAAAAAGAGTGCCTGGTGAGTCAGCCAATTAGGCCACATCATCCAATGACATTGCAGCTCCGACGCAACGATAAGCAAAAGCAATTCCATGTGTGAAAGCATAAGGTGCTTTTATATCAACTTTTTTCAATTGCAGCTAATGCTAAAATGACTCACCTGGAAACCATTGTTCTTGCTCCTGGGTAAATCTGGAAATGAAGGCATTTTGTGATTTCTGGCCTCAAATTCTGAACTCGATGCTTGCCAAATGGAAAGCGAATATATAAAGCTCAGAAAATCAAGAAAGCAGATGAAATGATACAAAACTTTACAAGATCATAGCTACTGGAGATTTTAAAAGGAAAATTTAATCATTGCTGAAGTTTTTTAAGTTTCTCTGTGCCCTGAATAATGACCTCATTTTTCAGATAGAATGGATGACATGTTAAGAATATTTTCTAGAAAAGAAGGGACAAATTCATGAGGAATTCATTTCTATTTTCACACTTTAAGAACAAGCATTCGATATTATACCATTGACACGATTAACTTCCACCTATCTGTAACATTCAAGGACCATGTACAAATTCAGTTCTCAATTTAGACAAACACAACTAAAACAGCCACACAAGAACTGAAATTTTCATATTACAAAGAGATGGGGCATTACAATTTAGTACTACAACAGAACACAAGAACCTAATCCTCATATTTAATGTCTTTAGAACAATGAGTTTTGGGGTCTGATATGAGCTCCATGATAAGCAGTACCATAAAGATTTTGTCCCTGAAGTTTAAGGCCATTTGAACCAAACTCGTAGGCAGATGGCATAAACAGATTACTGTGAGTCGAATTGAAAACCATTGGTGCTCCATTGTTTGAGTCATTCCATTCTGAGCCAACTTTTGGCATGCTAAGAGACTTCTGCTGTGTTGGAAGTGCATTGTATTGATCCAATGAAGGAGGTTTACGATTGTCGGATAAAGTTTTATCTGTGAGATTGATGGTTGTGATGTCATGGATGCTTGGTCTTCTTTTGTCTTTCCCTCCTGAAATCTGCCTTATAAAGTATTTCTGAGCGTGGCTTGCTACTTGAGTAGGAGTCTTCGAGATCACATAATTCCGGGATATATTTCTCCAGTCTCCTTTACCATACTTCATAAGTCCCTTAAGAAACTGCCTGTAATTCATCATCAAAAAGCCTTTGTCAAGAACAAAAGCAAGATATATAAAAAAATTAACTAGAAATTCATTGCAGGCCACAAAATATAACTATGTAAGAATAAACAAGCTTAAGAATTAAGCAAAAAGGTATGGAAACAACACCTATGAATCAATAAAAATTCGTGTATAATCCGAGAATATAATTTAAGCCACAAATTTGGAATGTTCCATGTCAAATTTGGACCATAGCACAATGGAAAATACACCATTGTTTTGTGACGGAATCCATTTAACTGCTGAAGCACAATTGGATGGGAAAAAGCAAGACTCTTTGGCCTTCATTTGCATTCACAATCAATGAAATAAACAGCTCAACAAAGAAGCACAAAAACATGGCTGAAGTGGATGGAATTAGCAAATCAACTAAACACATAATAAACTTCAATTATCTCTTCCTTTTCGTAATTCAGCTCAAGTTTTAAGCATCTAAAAGCAAATATTGCAGTTAAATTAGCAAACATAGGAAAAATCTTCAATACAAATATAAGCAACAATTTAACAAAATCTTGAGAGAACTCACAAGTGTTCTTCTTCAGTCCATGGGACCCCCTTCTTTCTCTCATGATCAGAATTTTTAGCCACCAAAGGTTTCTTCCTATTTGCATCATAATCACGTTCTGGAACCAACTCCAATGAGAAGGATGACCCAAGATAACCCGGAATCGGAACCTTTCCAGCTTCTATATTACTAACATCTTCTTCCAATTCTTCGTACTGTTTGATCACATCAAGCACTGTCTTTCCTGGAATCATGGCTGCCACCTTTATCCATCTATCTGGTGTGCTCTCACTGTATATTGCTAGAGCACTCTCAAACCTCTTGTTTTCTTCCTTAGTCCAGCTTGTGCTCTGGTTCTGTTGAAGAAACCAATTCGAATTTGACATATATGAAGCTGGATACAGAGTTTCCATGCTAACAAGAACTGATATTTTGCAATGATAGCTTAGTAACTTACAATTTCATAATGAGCTACCTAAGTTATCTGATTGAAATAATTGCAGGGAGAGGGAGGCTTAAGAATGATTAAAAAGGAAGCATATTTGGAATCATTTACTGGGAATCTAAGAATCTCCTTTTCTTAACAGCATAAACTGAAGAATCTAATAAAGACCTTCCTTTAAAGAATCGAAGAGAATCTTGTTCATACAAGAAAATCTGATCTTTTTCTTAGTTATGAACACTTGTAGGAGAGAGAGAAACACACACAGTGACAGAAAGAGAATAAGCAGAACCCACATGAGAATTTTGAAGTTGACACTCAGAAGTTGAATAATTTCGAAGAAATTATTCTCAAAAGAGAGAATTTATACTACCTCAACTGCAACTCTCAGCCAGAAAGTGAAAGAACTATGAAAACCAGAGACTAGATAGGAAAAAAGAGAGAAAAAGCGGGAAAATATTTTCATTCTTGGTTTCTTTGAAGAGACGAAATAGAGAGGTGGATATGGATAGATTATATAGAATTGAAAAACCTGAGAAAGCTACAGGAACTGGTGAGAAACAGAGAGATAAAAACGATGAACAGTATTCTTTAACTGGTAGTTTGTGGATTAATGAGTTCTGAAAGGGGGAAGGTTTAGACAAAAAAAAAAAAAAAGTATACTTGAAAGGTGTCTTGCTATGAATGGTTAGTGACACTCAAAAACTGTCGCTCCTCTAATTATAGGGAATTTGATTAAGGATTTTCTCTCTCTTTTTTCTGTCATTTTCTAGGGAAAATTTACGACTTCCACTTTAAATCCTTACAAACAATATAAACATAAAAGCAAACGTTAAACGAGAGCCTCATCTATGATTCACTAATGATCAACCAACTAAGCTTCTTGTTATTTTATTCCTATTAGGCAATTCTAAGATGCCCATCAAACATAAATACCAGTAAGTGAAGGGTTTTATAAAGTCAAAGCTGAGCATTTGGTATGTGTTATTCTCATTTATGTAGCAATTATTGATCTGAATTACTCTGTCAATGGATTCCTCTTGTGTGATAACTATAGTATTTGGTGGGAAAGTTTCACCTTGAATTAGAACACGTGGCATAATACTAAAGCATGCATGTAGAAGAAGTAAATTATAAATTCTAAAGGTTTTAACTTGAGTTGTATAGATGATATAACTTAAAAAATACTTTAGCTTAGTTGATATATCCGCGTATATTTAAGGGATAAGGATTTCGATCTTTTTTATTTTTAAATTTAATAGAATAATAAATTATTAAAATTATATTTTATTAATTTTAATTTATATAGTAAAATATAAAATTAATTTATAAATTTTATTATGATATAATTTAAATAATTTATTATTAATTATATTATATTTTAATACTTTTTTTAAAAAATAATTAAAAAAATTTACAAAAGGTTGTGGTCAGTCATTTTCTTTTACTATCTTTCATATTAAAATTTAAATAACATGTATTATAAGAATGCGCCTGTAGCTCAGTGGATAGAGCGTCTGTTTCCTAAGCAGAAGGTCATAGGTTCGACCCCTATCTGGCGCGTAAGTTTTGGATAATGACATTCAGCTACCTAAATTTTAAATTTTTATCAGATAAGTCCTTCATGGGTAATGACATCCAAGTCCTTGGTTTAATAACATTTGGATCCACTAAACTTTTTGTTTTGCTCAACCAATGAATAACATCTAGGTCCCTGATTTTTTATATTATTATAAATAAAAGAATAATTTATTCATTTATATTAAGTAAATCCGTGATGAACGAGTGATCATAAATAATCATACAACTTTTTCTATTTTCACATAAATAATCATAACAAAACCATTAAAAACAAGTAAAACTATGCACTCAATGAATCTCATCATTCCCATAAAAAATAAGAAGTAGGAAGAGTTAAGATTTAAAGCTTAAACTAAATATACACCAACATATTTATTCACACTCTACAAGCAAAAGCAATAACAGTTTCTTATTGCCATTCCCAGAAACAACAAAAACAATCTCTTCTTCTCTGTTCTTTATTAAGTTTTTCTGTCAAATCATCCTCACAATTTTCTAGCCTTTTCTCATTTGATGTCTAATCACAAACTATGATTTCAAAGCGTTTCTTGATTGTGTTTAGCACTTTGGAAGGTCACTAGGAGGAGGAATGAGCGATTCACTGGGGCCCTTGCCATTGTCCACTACAAACGCCATCTTTAGTCCCCATGTTGTGTGCACTTCTAAATGGCAATGCAAGAACCATACACCTTAGACCAATAACAAACATATTGGAATATAATAAGTACCAACATAAAGACAAATATCACAAAGATAATAATTCATCTACATTTCTTGAGGTTTGACATAATTATAGTCAAAGATCTTTTATATAGGGATTTGTTTGTTTTTACCTAAAAATTACACTACATGTTGGGATTTGTTAGCCATAGTTCGAAGCAATAAAGGAACAATGATTTGTAATCCTGACTAAAAACAGCGTACAGGGTCAATTTCTCCTTGTTGAGATATTTTACCTTTAAAGAGTTGAAGAGAATTAGCTAAGGTGAGAAATCTAGTACTGGGAGATAGCTCAGTCGAACTTTAAGAGAAAACATTTAAAAAATATACAGAATCCTGTAAGCCTCTGTGCTAAGAGAGTAAAAAGGTGATACTTCCTTATCAGGAAAAAGACTTTCTTGAAGTAGCTAGCAGACCTTAAAATTGGAAAATAAAGTTGACTAAAAATAATGAAAATAACAGAGAAAAAAAAGGGATTTCTAGATTTACCTGGGTTATCTGCTCTGAATCTGATTGCTGTCCATCCCCCAGTTGGTACGCTGATTGTATTCCTTTCTACAGGATCAACAAGATTAAATTTTTCTGGATCCTTGTTTGCATCAAAATTTCCAAGTCCCTTGCCAACAGCAAAGAAGTTAAATCCGTGCAGATGTGTTGGATGATTCTCTGGTGCTATTATAGTGGTACCTTGAAGTACAACTTGAACTGTTGAATTATATTCCAGTCTATAAAGCCTGGTGCCATTCATGGTTTGGATATTACCTGTATAGTTACCAGTATAATTAAAAGTTATTGGTGGTTTTGCAGGAAAATCATCGGTGTAAACCCCACTTATGTTGTAGTAATGTGCTTGAAGAAGAGCTGTTGTTGGCATTACAAAGCTAATATTATTCATTCCTGCCACAACTTTGCTACCATTAAGACATGTGGCACAAGGGTTCACCCCAACAGCCATAGTGAACAATAGGGAATGATCAACAGTTACTGGAACTTGTGCAGGATATTGTTTCGAATTAAGGCTTCGAAGATTATCGTTAAAAGTATTTGTTAC
Source organism: Cedrela odorata (assembly GCA_035584115.1). NCBI lineage: Eukaryota > Viridiplantae > Streptophyta > Magnoliopsida > Sapindales > Meliaceae > Cedrela > Cedrela odorata. The sequence continues at coordinate 3,812,964 of JAXCLQ010000006.1, read as the reverse complement.
TGCAGTTGCATTTATAGCAGGAATGCTGCTTAATGTGGTTGGGGAAAACGCAACTGTGCCTTTATAGCGCAAGAAAGCAACTGCAGTAATATTGTTGACAGCAACAGTTGTGTCCATGAAAGGAGACAAGGACATTAAGTATTTGCCAGTTTCCTGATCAGCTGTTAAAAGGGCAGTCGTGGTTTGGCCTGGACCGATGAATATTGTATCAGTTTTGAAGGGTTTAGTGTAGGATGCATCAACTTCAACAATGGTTAAATTATGGCCTGCAATTTTAAAAAACAGTTCATCGTTCACTGCTGCATTGACAATCCGAAGCAAGTAAGTCTTGCCATTTTCAACATGTAGAGTGAAACCTGCAGAAGGGAAAAAAAATGAGACAAGCTTAAAACTATGTTATTATGATTAGTTTAAGAAATTAGGAAACAAAATCATGTATACCCCAAGTCAGTACCCTGTGAAGAGCAATTAGTAACTGGTCCTGGATGGCCATTAAAGGTATGTGCGTCCGAAACATTTGGTGGCAAACCCATTTGGGTAGCCTGGTTGATCACAGCTTCGACATCTGCTTTCCACCATTCACCTAAAATTCAGAAATAAAATCACTTCTGTCAGCAATATATTAGCTGGATAGTTCAAGACAACTTTACAAGCTCAAAAATTAATCATCAGGAAAGCTCGACTTGAACAATGAGCTCACCAAACACGATGATCTTTTCCTTATCAGGTTTAGGAAAAGGGTAAGGAATGCCGCGCTTAGGCAAGATGACAATTGCACCATGTACTGTTGCTCTTAGCCAGGAAATATGAGCATGCCAAAGAAGTGTGCCTCTTTGACCTGTAAGAGTGAAATTGTAGGCATAGTTTTGACCCGGCTGAATTGGACATTGCGTAATGTATGATGGTCCATCAGACCAGCCTGTTCGAAGCTGCCTGACACCATGCCTGCCAGGTATAACAAATCCGACTCCAATGAGTAGATCATAGCAATATTTTAAATAAGTACTAGGCATCATCAAGTTGTTTTCAACGGTGAAGTATCAAACTAAACTAAGTCTCACCAGTGAATTGTAATGTTATATTGAACATCGTTGGTGACTCTAACAATCACATTATCATCTTCCTTTGCATACAGAGTTGGTCCCGGAAACTTTCCATTGACAGTAACTATGGACTTTGTTGCACAAAGCTTTGTTGTGTTTGTCATGACCACCTGCATATATTCACTCTTATTTATCTGTTTCACTTCTAATAGTTGTAATTATTTATGTTTTTCCACTAATCTGGTTAAGAAAAAATAAGACGGTAACATAACGTACTTACAGTGAAATTGTAGTGACGAACAGCTGATTCGACCAATGCTGGAAACATGAAAGTCACCAGCAGCATTGCCCGAATCAAATATGCCATCTCTCTTTCTCTTTCTCTTTCTCTTTCTGTACTCTCTTTTTCTTTCTCTACTCACTCAATCTTTCTCTCTTTTAGAGCAATTATGACTATTCTTGGGAATAATAATGTATTCCCGACAAGTTTATAGAAGCTCAATTAGTCTTTGATGCAATGTCATTTTACCTCGTTAGGTGAATGAAAATTGCCAGCCATGTATTTTTCTTGAGTTTTCTTGCATGTTACACAATGCAGTCATCTGTGTGCATTTGGAAGTAAGCTAGTAAAGCTTCTTGTTGCCATCTTCAATTGACCGCGACCATACCATAGGCGAAAGTTGAAACATCCCATCTGCTTGAAAGTTCAAGGCTCTTGCCTATGAATGTATGCAGATTGTAGATTAATTCTTTCAGTATTTTATTCCTTTTTTCATCAAACTTCACCATGATCATAATTGCTTCCAAAATTGTATGCCTTTCTTAAGAAACTGATCTGTTTGTTTAATTAATTCAATAAAATATAGTATGAGCTCCTGAACAATCATTTTCAAGCAGTACTATGTTACAAAAAATGTAGACTACAAAAGCTTCTGCTACTCTTCCAGAAGAGTAGATATACTAATACTAGCAAAAGATATGGTGGCAAATTGTGGTGGTGGGTAATGGTCCATGTATAGGTATATCTGATGTTAATGTAAAACACAATTTTATGGTTGAGAAATGGTTTTCATGGACTTGATAATCAGCCTTGTCAGCTGTCCAGAAACTTAAAGAAAATATTAGATATGGGGTGTGTAGTAACAGCTCAACTGTTGCATCTATTTCAAATCACACATCTTTTTCACCTTTGTGTTTTCAAATTACCCATGTTTTTCATTAGATGCTTCCGCTTCGGTAACTTAAAATTCTTCTCTCTCGCAAGCGCCAAATTCCCAACCCCCTTAATTGAATTGACTAGTTTTTTATTACCTCCCAGAAGTGCGCTGCCTGGCATGTCATGTCATGTCATTTGCTGGACAGAGGAGGCCGCAGCATTTTCTATCCAGTGTATTCATCAACAAAACTTTCCAGGATTTTACAGATGAGCTTGGGACATATTAAACTGCTAAAACAGCAACACTCCGATCCCACAGTGCAAGATTATTTCATTTTAATTACTTAAGCATCACGAGATACTATAACTTGTTAAGATCCATTTGTTGCGGTGGATTTTGTCAACTGTTAAAATTGCTAGAACAGAGATTGTTTCTTTCTCTAAGAAAAGCTCAATAGAGTTACTATTTGAGGCAATGCAGAACTTGGTCAGATTGATTGCGCTCTCTTAAGTTTTTGGCAACATAATTCAATGTAGATAACGACGAAAGATGCCGCAACTTGATACAAGAACTGAGACAGCCCAACGCAAAAAATGTACCTGTCCTCAAATCTTTTCTGATGTTGTTTCTATAGCACCATCTATCCTATTTATGCAAGATTTGTACAGAAATCCTAGATAATCTATAATGTTGTCCTCACAAGCACCTTCTATTGAGGCTATCTCGAATGACCAGCTGACTAGTGTCGAGTCATCCCCGTAATCTACAAGTTTTAATGTATTAACAGATCCATCTAAACCTATGTTGCTTGCTTCCATTTGTAATCATAAATATGTGAAGATGAGTCCATGGAGATAAGTTTTTCTTTCGTCCATGACCTTTCCCCATCTTGGTGAGGAAATATGCCCGGAGACAAGCCGAACATAGCTAAGTCTGCACATCTTTCAACCATTGGCATCCATTCTGGTAGCTTTTGTGTCTGGGAAACAAACTGCCTGTAGAAAATGTAAAATAAAAACTCAATAAACCACCATATATTTTCATATAAATTTCAAGATGGGAGAGATTTTTCCATTTTCAAATTACAGTGGCAGAGCAGAATAGATACAATTTTTATCTCTATCTTGCTTGGTTGTTGGCAGTTCTATGACTCGACGACGTACTACAGCTTGCAAAGAATTTGGATCAACGGTTTACACTAATTCGTACAAATGAAATTTTGGCATGAAAGATTACATTTTCATAGCATATTATAGGTTGCTTATAAATAGACCACCATTATTTATTGTAAAGGAATCTTAGGTAACAATGTAAGCTTTGGCATGTTCCTTTGGTAGCCAAAGGAGAACTTTACATTTTAAGATAACTCCTAGGTCTACCTATGGTATTTTCAATATATGAAACTGATACCAGGTCTTTATTATTTATTTATTTGTTTTTGCTTCTATTTCTTTAGTGTTTAAACTGGAATATCATTTATTCAGGAAGAAATAGCTGTGAAGTACTATAATGCGGTGTAATTCCATCCTGCCTTGGAAGTTTGAGATGGGCAAAAAATTTTAGAATATTTCATGCCAAGTGAATATCAGCCAAAATTTATGCGTGACTATTTATCTTATAACAAAAATGCGACCTTGTAAATCTATATTGATAGCTTGAAGTTCTTTGCATATGAAGAAAAAGAAACACATTGAAAGACAAGATTGCCACTTAAGCAGCAGCTCCAACTGGAACTCCGCCCTTGAGCCTTGAAGATCCATATAAAATTTCTTCAAGACGGATAATTTCGTTCTTGGATCCGTATGCAACTTGTGTTCTATCATCAAGATTGTTGATCACTTTGTCTAGCACCGATAATTGGCCATCGCTACTGCAACCTCCAGCTTTCTCAATCAAGAATCGAAAGGAGCTACCTCAAACAACAGCCTCAACTTGACTTTTGAAGATGGAGATATCACATTAGTGAAGGCACCCTTCTCTTTAACAATAATCTGCAAATAAGGAGCTCAATTAAGCTAACTGCAAACTGCCATTATTAAATTTTCTCAAGAAAAAACTTAAGTTTGGGATGTTGTTAAAACCTGGTTGACATCTGGCACTATTCCTCCGGTGTATCGCAATGTGTACTTCTCTGTTACACAGAGGTTGATCAACTGCAGGATAACAAAGAAAACAGTAAAGCATGGCAGATTATTCAGTTGTTAATGATACAATGTCTCTCTCCATCAAGCAATACAAGAAAAAGTAAAACAAAGTTATATATACCTTGTCATATTCAGGGTTGTCATAAGTGGCTCTCAAATTTCCAGGGGAGAACATTTTTCCTTCTCCAATCTCAGTTGTTTGACAAGTTGCCATTTTCCTGAGCAATGTACAAGAGGAACCATTGGTGAGATAGAGGGAAATTCGGGCTTTCAATTTTCTAATCTATTACTAAGTTTAATACGGATTAGATTGATGCAGACAAACATTCATCGAGAAGAAGGAATTCATGTGTTCCAGGAAAATCCTCAAGTGCAAGAACATATGTAGTTCGTGGACCGTAAATTCCCATGGCTGCAGCAACTTGATCTCTTCCTGTCACCCCAGTTAATTTGTCTCCAGGCCACACCCAAATATGGTGCCTACTGTGAAATTGGTGTCTACAATACTAGATCCGTCAAGTGGATCAAAAGCAACACTGAATCCACCTGTTCAAATTGTTATGATCTCATAAGTATCTTCCAAATCTACTATGCAGTCCTGATTGCTAATTTCGAAATTTGGATTATTAACATGCTATAAGATATGCAGACCTTCAACTGGGCCTCCCATGTCTTGGAGCTCAGGTACTTCCGAGCAAGCATATTTGCAGAAGTGCGAGTAAGTCAAGGCCTGTGGTTCAAAACACGGATACATTAATTTGAATAGATTCTGATGATAGAGGGCATTCAGGGGTAAATCATATAAAATGTCCTCAAATTGAACAAGGCATTGAATATTTTCGTACTTCAGATTTTGTCATCGTTCATCAAACTAAAGCGTTTTCACAATAGAACTGGTATAAAAAGTCAGCCAGGGGTTAAAAGATTATCATTTTAGCTGTCAAAATAGAAACATATCCCCTATTAAATTTTCCCCTGCATCTCGATACCACCATTGATCATAGAAGATCATTTGTCTCTAGAATTAACTTCTTTTTCACTTATTGGAATTCAGAAACCAGTCTTCATCAAAATTTGCACAGATTAAGCAGACTCACAGAGCATTAACAAAAGGATTGAAAATTATTATTGTTACGTAATTCGTACCTCAAACAGAAGCTTGTTAGCAATCATATCGACGGCAAGTTGCTCATCTCCAAAAGAATTGACACAAGCTGTTCCTCCACAGGAAGCTGTTCTGACCTTGAAAGCAATAGTCCTTAACGCTTCTCCCATGCACATCATCAACCTAATCAACCCCTTATCAGGGGTTGCCTTAGTAAGAAACTCTTCCTACAATCACAAAACCTCATTTTAGCAAATATTTATCCAACTTATGAACACTTTATGAAATAAACTAAATCTACTACATATTATGTTGGGCTTACCAAGCTGTCACCAATCCCACATCTGGTCACAAGAGAAGAGTTATTTGCCTTTGAAACCTTCACTGCTGATCTTGGCACCACCTTTAGTGACTCCCCAAGTAGCGAGCTTGATTTCAGACTCTGCATAAATTTACACCCAGCCCGTAAACAAAATTTGTACACTTAAAAATACATTCATATTATAACCATTTTCACGTAAATATAGCTTCAGAAAGCTTAAACATGATAATTTAGCTATCCATGCATGAAATTTGTAGCAACCAAAAACCATACCCTGGAGCTGAAAGATGGAGAAATGGAAGCAAGAGAAACTAGAGCAGAAGAATGCTGAGAAGAAACACCAGGGAGAACAACCCCACGAGCATAGCACGTGATACCAGTCTCCATTTTCAAGAGCTTTGATAAAACTTCCAAAAGCTCTGGCAAGCTTGTAGCATAATCAATATTTCAGTCTGTTAATGATTTTTTTTTCTTCTGGTCATGCGAGCTTGAATAGCTGCAGATAAGCAGTTAACGTTGTAATGCAATATGGATGCTGCTGAGTAGATGGGCTGGTCAAGTTGGTGCTTTGTAACAATTAAAGAGATATGAAAGAATGAAATAATATGATCGACAACAATATTTCTGTTTCTAATATGTCTTTTATTTTATTTATTGAATTTTTTATCTGCATATGAAGTCATTCTATTGTTTGTTGTGCCAATAGGATGATATGCAGTTATGGTTTCATCCTTATCCAAGCTTTCTAACAACTTATAGCATATGCATTTTCTTGGGAAAATTAAGAAAGAATATTTTAGCATATAATAATTTTCTTGGGAAAATAAGAAAAGAAATATCTATTATAAAACATCAACTCACAATTGAAAGTACAATTTATTTTTATTACGTTGGTAAAAAATAAGAAATAAAAAGTAAAACCCTCGACTTCTAATCCGAATTTAGGCTCAAATATGTTTGGGCTTGAGCTTCTATTTTTTGATTTACAATGGGCTTACAGATTATCCAAACCCGAATTAAGCGAACTCGGGTTTAGCAATTAGGGTTTAACCCTGCAAATGAAAGCAGAGGAGGAAAAAGACTGCCAAGTACACTGGACCTTTGTACCTGCTCCAACAATTTCGTAACAAAATTAAGTTTTATTGATTCATGGAGCTTGGTGCCTCTTCTAGGGTTTTAGATAGCAACAATTTCCCTTGTTTATCCCAATCAACAACGACAACAAGGAGATACCAAAAATCCATTAACTCCATAAGCTTCTATCATCACCCTCATCATCAACAACAATTCTCTAATGCCTCTTTTCACCTATCCAAAACGTTTTCACGCAGAGAACCCATTTATAAGAAGGTTAATTTGCTTTATTTCTTGTTTTCAATTATTCAGAAAGGAGTTCAGTCTTAGTTTGATATTTTTGAGAACAAGAGTGGACAATGGATTTTTTTTCTTCCGTTAATTAATTAAAAGACGCGAAATTTGAATAGTTTTTTTTGTTTTTTTGATGTGGGATTTTGTTGAATTTGAAATGTAAGGTGATGATGATGCTTTGTCGTCGTAGTTAACATTTTGTGAAAAAAGAAGTTTTCTAATTCCTCTTTTTGATATGTTTCTATTGTGGTTCTTTTTTTTTTTGGTGGAATTTGATGTTTTTAGGGGATAGAAATGAGTAAAGATGATTCTCGCGAGTTTGAGCTATCAAGCTTAACTGCATTGTCACCTTTGGATGGTCGATATTGGGGTAAAGTGAAGGATTTGGCTCCTTATATGAGTGAATATGGGCTTATCTACTTTCGGGTTCTTGTTGAGGTACTCTCTCAAATCAATATTCTTCGTTCTTTAATTTTGTTCGAGTTGTTAAATGCACTTCTGCTCAAGGTCGAGTGGTCACTTTTCTCGATATTAGTCTGCATACATGGAAAAAGGTAGATAAAATGTAAAACAGGAATTTAATTTAGTAAATTTTGTAGTTAATGTACCCAAGAATGGGATCATTTGGTAATCGGGCCACTCCGAATTGCATTTTATCGGTGGTTTATTAACGTCCTTTCACTCTCACTGCAAACCAATCTTTTTTCTTTGCGGCAAATTTTATATTATTTTGAAAAGATTTTGAAATCCTAATATCCCTACAGATCAAATGGTTGCTTAAGCTTTCACAAATTCCTGAAGTTACAGAGGTCCCAAGCTTCAGTGAAGAAGCTAAGTCTTATTTGCGAAGACTGATTGATGAATTTAGCATGGATGACGCCTTGGAAGTGAAAAACATTGAGAAAGTGACAAACCATGATGTAAAAGCAGTGGAATACTTCTTGAAACAGAAATGCCAATCACACCCAGAGATTGCTAAGGTTGGAATTTAGATCATTGGTTCCTTTAGATTCTGAAATAACTTCTTTTCTAAATTAAAATTGTGCCTATTTCTCTCTTTCTCTCTCTCTCTTTCTGACACATATTACAGGTGCTTGAGTTTTTTCATTTTGCTTGTACATCGGAGGACATCAACAATCTTGCCCACGCACTGATGCTGAAAGAAGCAATAAATAAAGTCATGTTTCCAGTAATGGATAAATTGATAAAGGCATTATGTGACATGGCTAAGGATAATGCATGCGTTCCAATGCTTTCTCGTACCCATGGTCAGGTAAGTCTCTGTTTGTGTGTTATCAATCTTATAACTGTTAATGTATACTAATTATTGAGGGTAGATGATGCTGACTCATCCTATGATGTCCAGATGTTGTAGTTGATCTAGACTGTATGTAATGGTATAAAAGAAATTATATTTTTACTGAAGAACTTCAAACTCTTCTATCTATGTTTTGTGAAAGACGTTAGACTGGTTTGTCTAATTTATCTTATAGTTTCAATATTAGAATTGATTTTAGAACCTCCTTTATCCATCACAATTTTTCCACTTATGATTCATTTAGGATCTGTTCAAATGATTAAGTGGCAAAAAAATCAAATATTTGTTGTTGATCTGCAGCCAGCTTCACCAACAACTTTGGGAAAGGAATTGTCAGTTTTTGCTGTCAGGTTAAGCAGAGAAAGGCAGGAAATTTCTCAAGTTGCGATAATGGGGAAATTTGCTGGTGCAGTTGGAAATTACAATGCACATCTTGCTGCGTACCCTAATGTTAACTGGCCTCAAATTGCCAAAGAGTTTGTGAATTCTCTTGGACTGAGTTTTAATCCATATGTTACTCAGGTATGTATTCTGCACTTTTTTTTTTTTTACCTTCTATGCTATTTATTGATTGCCTGATTAGAAGTTACTAGTTGAAGTGCTCACCTTAATTAATCCCTATGTGGAAGTGCAAAGTAATATTGTTTTCGGTGGATAAACTTGTCTGGAGACCTTTTGAATAGACATTACATGGAATGTCGATGACAAATGCAAACATATGAGTATGTTGATTTTTTCTTTCTTTTTTGGATTAACTGTTTTACTTTCCACTGGTTTTGCAGATTGAGTCACATGACTACATGGCAAAACTTTTTTATGCATTTATCAGGTTCAACAATATATTGATTGATTTTGATAGAGATGTGTGGGGCTACATAGCTTTGGCCTACTTTAAGCAGGTAAGACTTTGTGATGGAAAGACTAAGATTTTAGTAGATTTTTGTCTTCTCTTATACAATAAAGCATTCTTTTCTACAAAATTTGGAGCAGATAACTAAAGCTGGTGAGATTGGGTCTTCAACAATGCCCCACAAAGTTAATCCTATTGATTTTGAAAATAGTGAAGGTAATCTTGGAAAGGCTAATGAAGATCTATCTTTTCTGAGCATGAAGTTGCCTATTTCACGTTGGCAGGTAAGACCTAGTCAAGTTTTACTTTTAATAACTTTTTCTATAGATCTTTGCCCATCATGTAGCTTGTTGTTTTGAGTCCCTCAGTATCTTAAGTTCAAGTGTGACCTACAGAGCTTACATGATTAAAGTTACAAAAACATTGCCTGCAGAAAGCCTTAGCTGTTTCTATGTTATGCATGTAGGCAGTGGCAGTTTATTAGTGGGTGCCTTATATTTGCAATAATTGATTTTTCATATTTGCAGCGGGACTTGGCCGATTCAACCGTTTTGAGGAATATGGGTGGAGGACTGGGACATTCTCTTCTTGCCTACAAAAGTGCATTACAAGGAATAGGAAAGCTTCAGGTATGCAATATTAATATAGATGTTATTCTGGGTGGTCTTGTGAAAAGTGTATTATTGGTGGTTGTGTATGTGCTGTATTTGTGTAATACCAGAGTGACTAGTGGTTATTCGAAGGCTGCTTACTGATAAATGTATTATTGTAATGTCTTGGTTATGCCCTGTGTTATGATGGCATGAGCACATTTTATTGAACTCACGGGAGCTGGGACCTCCCATTTCCAATTTGGCTTTATTGTTTTAGCTGAAAGCTTATATTGCTTTTACTTACATGGGTATATTTATTTTAAGAAAAAATTCCTTTGTTTTCTTGATAGGTTAATGAAGTTCGCATGAGTGAAGATTTGAATCATGCATGGGAGGTGCTTGCTGAACCAATACAAACTGTATGTATCTTCCGGTTTTATCTGTTTTATACAATCTTTTGCTTTCTTTCGACTTGGTGACACATCTGGTTCTTTTGTGACATAGTCTTTTTTTTTTTTTCCGCAAACCCTTTCTCCTTTCTACCCCTTTTGAAAATCTGCTCACAAATTTCATCCATTTTGCTAATCTATATGTAGGTTATGCGGAGATATAGTGTTCCAGAGCCTTATGAGAAGCTAAAAGAGCTAACCAGGGGAAAGGCAGTTACCAAAGAAAGTATAAGAGAATTCATCCTAGGCTTAGAATTACCCGAAGAAATGAAGGCCAATCTTCTGAAGTTAATGCCCCACAACTACGTTGGAGCAGCCGTTGGATTGGCTAGAAATGTAGATGTAGTTGTGAATTTGGTGAATCCGACAAAGGTCTTAGAACCAAGTCGTTGAATTGTCGCTCAAGAAGCAACGAAGGATTGTTGCTTCATGCTCAGAATATCCTTAGAAGAGAATGTGATTATAATTGGAATGATTACAGCACATACTCGAAGTCTCGAACACAGATGTGAGAGTTCAAATTTTGAGAGCAACAATCTCTTTGCAAAATAAATTAAAATTCTTTGTTGCTTGTAGTTCTTTCTTGTCTAATTCCCTTGCATTGATAACATAAAACACTTGTCACTGTCATATAGCAAAAGTAGGCCATTGTAGCTACTTTAGATAAGTTCTATTATGCAATCAATCTCTTGATCTTTTACCTTCGATTTGGCATTCTCTAGTTGTCCTTACCTTTTGCATTTGATAACAATCATTTTGATTAACGTATGATTAATTAAGTGGGTGCTAATTGATTAAATTTATCAAATATCTTATAATGATATAAGAGGTTTGATAATCTTACTTATATCAATTAAAATCTAAATGCTTTTACATGCTATATATTCTAAATATAGAAATTGAACTCAAAATTTATGAATTTGAAAAGAACCAAGTTATATTGTCTGAAGTTTCTGTGAGTTGATTAACTTGGTGAATCAACGTTCTTAGCTACCTTTTAAAACTTATGTTTTATATCAATAAATGAGCTTGCCAAGGGCAGTATTACGAGGTACAATCAAGAGAAGCAGAGAATATATTTTATTTTTAGACAACATTAGCCTCCGATTTCATTTTAAAGACTAAAATATCAGGAATTGACCAGTGCTACTGTGCAACCATGTTCCACCATGGTGATGGAAACAAAATGCGCTTTCCATCCTGGAAAACAATTACGACATCATCCATGTTCTGTCTGAGAGCAATCTAGTACGACATTCTTCTTATCTGCTAGCACTCTCTTCCAGATGTCTCCAACCCGCAAGGTTTGAGATTATGAACAACATCAGAATTCGTTGCACTCAGAATACGATCGGTTAGTTTTCATTTCTTTTTGTATTATTATTTGAGGTGTCACTGGCTTTTCTGTTTTCTGGTTCATCGATTCGTGCTTTTGTGGTGAGATGGCTGGCATTACTTGAATTTTTTTCTTGACCCAGTTCATATTTTGTTTTCATTTTATAAAATTACTTTTATGTGGACATGGCTTGTGAAATTTCATGGTTTTTTTTTCTTTTACAGAAATGGCCTAATTTTTTAGCCCAATAACATTTTTAACCCGAGTAAAAAAGTTCTTGTATTTAAAATAAAAAATACTCAATCATAACATGTCTACCCCTATTCTTTCTCTCTCTTTCAAAGCAAAACAAATTTTTCCGCTCGGAAGACGAAAAATTTTCAGAGCGAAAAAATTTGCAGACTTATCAAAAAATTATATTCAAACATTTACATATATATTTATGTAATTAATGTTACATGAAAATTAATTTATATATTATTTAACAAATACAATAAATTATCAGTACCTCGATAAATTTTTATCAAAAAATTTTTAATGCTTCAATGAATTTTTATCCAAAAATTTCAGTATCTCGATGAATTTTTTTTTAGGGATTTTCAATGCTTTGATGAGATTTTATCGAAGAATTCTCAATATCTTAATAAAAAATTCGTCAAGAAATTTCAAGTATGAAATCTTTTTATCGAGAGAAGAATAAAATAGCTCAAAAATAATCATTTTTATTCTATTCTTTATAATAGTAGATAAAAAAAATGCAATAAAATTAATAAATATATCTACCCTAATTAACAATTTATTATATATATGCAAAAAAAAAAAAAAATCATAAAAATTTATTAAAATACATTTAGAATCATATTTTTTTAACTAAACTAAGTTTCTAATTATAAGAGAACTTTAATATTTTCTTTATCATAAAATTTTTAATAAAGAGCTGAAAAATGGATGTTGGTGTGCCTTTAGAATCGAACTAGAACATCTCACTTTCGGGTTCAGGAATACTGGTTTTGGAACGGGGGAGAAGGGAAGGATGAAATAAATATGCATCAAGGGCAAAAGTGTCCAAAAATAGAAAGAATGAAGGGTAAAATAGTCATGGTGGAGCAAATTTGGTCCCAAATATAACAATTTTTTCACTGGGGCTATAAATATATTTGGGCCCAAAAATTAAGCCATTTCCGTAAAAACCCAAAATTCACTGTGTCTCTTAAGTTATGATCTATGTGAAAGTGACCCGTTATTTAGTGTTTGGTGAATTCAATATGATAGGTAAAGAAGTTGAGATGAGAATCATGAGATACTGGTGTTGGCTCTTAGCAGTTTAGATGAATCTTTTTGTAAGTTTTAATTTTTATAGACGATCTCTTTGAATTGTTACAATGATTTGTCCTGTATAGGATAAATGGGATTCTTATGAGTGTTTAATCTTTGTTGTTGCAGGTGACCATTCTATCACAGGGAAGTGATCTTTAGATTTCGTAGCTTATTACTTAAGCTGGCAATTGCTGGTTAGATTTTAATAATGTCGGCTTACGCTCATCAAATGGAGCGGGAGTTCTCGGCCCAGAGTCTCTCGAGTAGAGAAGGTTCGGGTATGCTAGATCTCTTTTTAACTTCAGTTTTTGGGCATGCATTGTTGTCTGATAAATATTCACAGAGACATTCACAGTAATGGGAAAGTTATCAAAATGCTTCATATGGTAGGTGGTGACGGCTATTTATAAAATATGAGGCTGGATAGAAAACTGCAAATTTCGTTGTCACTATGATTTATGCGGTTAAGTTGTTATGTTATTATCATATATCATAGTAGTTTCTGGAAGAATAAAGGTCAACCCTTGTGATGCAATTCGGGATATAAATGATTGGCTACTGCATTATCCATCTGTTGTCCCTCTCATCTGCTACTTGTTAGCATTTTTTTAGCTAATTTCACATGCGGAGCTAGTGTAGATATAGTTTTGACGTAATTTTGATGTAATGTTAATCTTGCTGTTTTTCCTTTGGAGTAGAGATGGGAAGCCGATATGTGGTCGAGTCAGGGTTCTACATGACGGCTTTTGCTGCGGCAATCTTCATTGGTTGTCTTATATCTGTTGGAGTTCTGTTAATAACCTTGCTGATTGCATTGGCAATCATGTTGCAATCCTGTCAAAGTGGGAGTTCAGGGGTTGTTGAGGTTGTGAAATCAAGTGATGATTACAGTTTTTGCAATATATTTTCTCTAAATGCAGAGCTTAACAGCTTGGGAGCAGATGACTTCCCTGCAATTTGCAAGGGTCTTGCCATTCAATACATCAAAGAAGGACAATATGCTAGAGATCTAAATTTTTCAGTGCAGCTTGCTGAAAGTTACTTCAATACTCTTATGCCATCATATGATGGTCTAGATGTAGTTTTGATGGACATAGATGATATCTTCACTTCAAGTCCCCAATACACCAATATGTTAATAGACCGGTAATTTTCTTGCAACTGTTAACATATTTGCTGCCTTTGTGTAATTTCTCTCTCATTTCTATGGTATGATTAGGATCATAAACAAAGTCTCTAATGTCATGTTGAGTGTCTGACTGTGTGACCATTCCTGTTTACAATTTAGCTTTTCTTACTTTGTAGTTTGGTAAAAGTGCACTGATTTTTTCTTTACATGATTAGGATCATAAATAAAGTCTCTAATGTCATGTTGAGTGTCTGACTGTGTGACCATTCCTGTTTACAATTTAGTTTTTCTTAGTTTGTAGTTTGTTAAAAGTGCGCTGATTTTTTCTTACATACTCATTTTGACCAATCTGAAACTTAAAATTGAAGTTTTTCAATGAGACTTCTTTCTCTTTTTCATATCTTTGTTTTTCATTCAAGAAATAGTATTACTTTGGAAGCATCCTGCTTTTCTTGCTAGGCCAAGTGTGCCTGTGATTGTTACAAGCCACTTACAAGAAAGAATTCTGATATGGCGCAGAAGTGACCAATGTGACTGCAGCGATTGCATTGAAGAGGCCAAACATCTGAAGCACATGCTTACATTGAAATTATTCATGAAACTTCAAGTCAGTGGATGGCCTGTGATTCTTTTGTCTAGAAAGCCGGAGGGGCAACGAAATGCCGCCACAGAGGTCCTTATTTCAGCTCGGTACAGAGGTTGGTCTTCATTGATTATGAGGTATTAACAAGACATTCCTTTGTTTAAGCCATCTAAGATTCCAAAATTATTGCATCAAATGCTTAACAAAATGTGTTACAGTTTATATTCTTTCTGAAACTTCATATGGTTTGGACTGTCTATCCTTGCACCTGGTCGGTTCTTTAATTGTTAGGAGATGCTGGTCTGCAGTATTGAGGGTTTTGGATGGGAGTCTATCTATTTCTATTATGCAGGGCATATGTTTTCACAAATTTAGATTTTGACAATGATATGTGGCAAGGGTGAGTTAGCCAGGATATCTCTTGGTTGGACTTATTGGAATATTAGCAACTAAGCTTGAAAATGCCCGAGTTTTTCTTACTGTGGAACTTGCCAGCACAATCTGTTAGAGATAAGAAGAATATTCAATGATAGTCTATTTAATAAAGTATCTTGTACTTGGTACCAAGTACTCCAGCGTAAAGTACATCTAGATCCTTTCGTTGACTGCAGTTTTCCCCCTTTGGGTGAAACCCATGTATAGCTTAGATGACTATCTATTGATATTATAAACTTAAATCCTATAGTTTTGAATCGTCTTTTTAGTTGTTTTTAAAATGGTTTGGAATTTTGCAGGTTGGACCATGAAATGAAAATGGATAGCCGTGAATACCTGTCCAGACAAAGGACAATAATGCAGAAAGAAGGCTTCCGCATAACTGGTTTGATTAGCAGCGAAATGGATGCTTTAACCGGTCAATGTATAGGAAAGCGTGTTTTTAAGCTTCCGAACCCTTTATATTACAATTTTGAGCATTACACTGAAAGGACAAAAATAGCATAATAGATTGTCTTCCCCACATGGCATTGGCACCATTGATTTCTTCAGGGAGGCATCAGCACCACTGGTATCTTTGTGTAATGATAATTCAATGATCTTCCTTTACAGTTTGTAACTTTGCTGAGCCGTTGCATACTTTATCAATTCCCCAAGTATTCTGTTGTATATAATTTACAAATAGAAACAGTGTGATCAACTGCATATATTCTTTTGTAACATTTCTGTTAAAGAGATGCGAGAATCTGCCACCGGATTGGTCTTTAACATTGTTCTTAATTTTCTTCTCCAATGCTTCATTTATTACTGTTCATGTTAACAGAGAACTGGGAAACTCATTTGTTGTTCCAAGGTTAGTAGGAAACCAAAATTGAAAATAATGCCCCCTATACATCATGTAACCAATAAAAAGTCCAAAATTAAAATAATGTAAAAAATTAGTGGATTGCAATACAAATAAATTTTGCAACCACGTCTACTCTACACCCATCAAAGGATTCTCTTAGTACAAAGGTGGACTAAATGATTGCAGCCGCTGCAACCATGCAATCCTTACACTAGGCTCTTTCAATTCAAGGAAAATTTCTCTATATTCTTTCTTCAGGAATAAATCTAAAGCAAATAAATACAGGCTACTTCCTTGTTCTACTTCCTCCATTCCATCAAGGCACTGAATGCAATCACCGATCGTGTAATTGGGTTTGCCTTTTGTCTGCTGAAAGGTAATAGAACTCCTCTGAATCGTCACAGCACTCCCTGATTCAACATCATAAAGATGCTCAGTTTCTGTGTCCAGTTTTGCAGTGCCTGGTTCATCTAAATGCAAGTGCGATGTGGTAGGACTATCATCAAGCAGCCGCCTTTTCTGGTCCAGTTGCGTTGTGACTTTGTCATGAGATGATGTAGAACCATCATTATTCCCCCTACGTTGAATAGGAGGATCTGCCTCTTCAGTATTCATTGTCCCGTCAAAGATGATTTCCAGTTTATCAGTGTTCTGGAGTTCCTTAAATCGAAATTGTGCTGCTTCTGGGTTTGCCTGTAACAAGACCGTTATGCTATCTGTCAGCTAGAATGCATGATGAAGTCCCTAAGTATTCCATTTAAATAGCATAAACTACTGTTAGTAATTAGTATACCTGTATGTAGTTCTCCCAATCTTCTTCACTAGCACCAAACCTTTTGGTATTTTGATCCCATTTCATATGACAAGTGCTAATTAGCTTACACCAAACCTTGCACTGTTCCTTTGTGGAATCCCAATGATTCTTCAGTTGTATCCTATCATACCTCAAACAAGTCTTTTCTTGGAATGATTCCACAATATTCCTCCAGCCCTTCTTGGTAAAATGTGTCCCAGGTCTATTTCCCTTTAATGTCTCTTGAAGGCATACATCAACAAAGATATCATGCAAGGCAGGTATCCAGGTAGCTTTCGGCTTTGAAACAGATGTACTTTGTTCACTTGCAAGTCGTCGGCTACGTCTAGAGTAAACTACAACAGCATCACCAGGAGAGTAACCCCGTTTATCTGGCTTTAGTGTGCCTGACTCTTTTGTACGTAAAAGGGGAGTGGATGAACTATCATTCTGCCTCTTACGTGGAGTCCAGAGTTCTGTGTCTTGGGTATTTATTGTCCCATCAAAGATGGTTTTCAATTTTTCGGCATGCTGGAGTTCCTTAAACCGAAATTGCGCAGCTTCTGGGTTTGCCTGTGACAAAGAGTATGATCTATTACTAATCTGGAATGCATGAAGAAAAACAAACCTCCCAAGCCCCCACCCAATTTTCCCTTCCTAGTATCTTAACCACATAGCATCTGCTACTTTGAGGTTGATTAATATACCTGTATGTATTTAGTCCAAT
Organism: Cedrela odorata; assembly: GCA_035584115.1. Lineage (NCBI taxonomy): Eukaryota > Viridiplantae > Streptophyta > Magnoliopsida > Sapindales > Meliaceae > Cedrela > Cedrela odorata. Next base: position 3,795,448 of record JAXCLQ010000006.1, on the reverse strand, counting down.
CTTCATCATTTGCACCAAATTTATGTGTTTCTGGATCCCATTTCATAGTACTAGCTTTAATTAGCTTACACCAGACTTTCCATTGTTCCTTAGTGCTATCCCAATGATTCTTCATTTGTTTTTTATCATACCTCAAAGCAGTCTTTTTGTAAAATGACTCAACGATATTCCTCCAACCCTCCTTGGTAAAATGTGTACCAGGTTTGTTCCCTTTTAATGTTTGTTCTAGGCATAAATCAACAAATATTTCATGGAAAGTAGGTGTCCAGGTGGCTTTTGCCTTTGGAGCTGATGACCAAGACATTGTTTATTCAGCTGCAACTATTCTGCTATTCACACAGCTACGAATGCCAACAGAATTTGTTAACTTGCAATTGAAAGACAACTGATTTGCCTATTATTTGTTTCTATATGCATGCATCCCTAGCACGCCAACATTTAAATCTAGCTCTACCCAAACACACACACACACACACAGAAAACGGAAACTCAATCAAGAAACAGTACTGCATATTAGCTATCACCAATGATTTATGAAAAGAAAACATTAACAAAATGAAGAATAAAAACTTGTGAATTGATCAAGGGCTACTCAAAAGGAAGATCACATACAAAAATAAAATAAAATCAATGACAATTTCCCCTCCAAAGATTGACGATATATCATGAAGAATCTCAATCAAGTATTAACACATAACCAGCTTAATGGTGAGCAAAATAATTCAGCCTGTTTAGTTCATATGAAATTAGCACATGAAGGGTAAATCACAAAACATTAAAAGAGAGAGAGAGAGAGAGAGAGAGAGAGAGAGAG
>JAXCLQ010000006.1:3761417-3772893 GCA_035584115.1 Cedrela odorata | reverse complement strand
CTTTTTCTTTTTCTTTTTCTTTTTCAAAAGTGAACCTAAATTGCTTTTCATGAATGGCTTTTTCATTTTTTAACTTTTTATTTTATTTATTTTCAGAGTGAAGCTTTACCAAAGCAGAGTGGACGCGCGAAGCAGGTTGTTTATTTGTTTGCTTGGGCTATTTGTGTTTGTAGGCCCAACCCAAACACAGTCACTACGTCTACTAGAGTTCAACTGCCCAGTTAGCAGAACATCAATTTTAAGAGTTTATTACAAGTAATTTGTATTTTTAATTTTTAAAGTTTATTTATTTATTTAGATATTTCGGATAATTACTTTAGAACCTGATTCACTTGAAATTGTCCACGACCAATTAACCACTATAAATTTTTTTAGGATTATATAATACCAATTCGAGTCTCAACGAAGGTTATGTTTACAATAAGATCAACAAGAAAGAAGCTATCTTACATGAACTTAATTTGTCCAAATACACAATGTGTTATTTCATAAAAATCTCATTTGGAACACAAACCCCAATTGCAGATTCACATGTTGCCAGTTCTTAATATTTTCTTCTCTTTTGGACCATTTTGATGGCTAATCACACTTAACCCATAATGCAGAACCATAATTATACTATACTAAACAACAACCAAAAACAGATAAAACACTCAAATTCCTCCAAAACACCAAAGAACATTTCATAGAATGTCATTTATGCAGGAATCAGGAATGTAATTGATGTACAATCATCCGTTTCAACGAAAAAAAAATGGCTAAGTTCTGATCATCAAATCCAGTACTAAGGCAAATTTGATAACAATTTCCCCCAAAAAGACAATATACATCTATGAAAACCTGATTCACTAACACATCAACTATGCAATTATGCATCATCTTCTCCAGAAGTAAGACCGAAAATCAGGAAATTGGACCTAATTTTTTTACTGAAAACAGAGTAAAAAATATTGGAACTATGAATAGTTCATGAAATCTATTCAAACAAGAAGAAAAATCCCTGTACTTCAATTTCAATGATCAAATGCCATCCAGAAGCTTGAATTCAACAAAAATCACAGTCACCGGGCTCTAAGCCTCTAACTATTATCAACAAGAGAGCAGATTCGTCAAGATACCAATTACCACAGAGATCAGCAAAACTCTTAACCCACCACCAGTCCTGCAGCCATTAGAGAACTCAATCTCGTACTTCATCGTCATATTCCGATGCAAAATTCCCCAACTTCTCGCCCCTTTCACTTCTTTATCAACCAATTCGTATATGTACGCCTCTGCAACTCCTTCTTTTCTCAACGGCGAGCCCAACCCAGATCTCAAATGCGCCACCAAACCCTTCAGGTACATCTTCGCAAAAGCAGGGGTGGCATCAACTTCAGTAGCGTCAGCACCGGAACTCGGCCACCCCGTTTCCGCCACGACGACCGGAATGTTCTCGTGGCCAGCCACCGCCATCGCGCTAATTACGGCATCCACCATCAAGTCGAAAAGGTTCTTGTACCTCACCCCAGTGACCAAATCATCCCTGAAATTGAAAGGGTAATCCTGAAACAACGCAAACCCCAGAGGAATCTCACTATTGAGCCGGTACATGTTGTACGGATAAATATTAACCAAGAAAGAGGAGTTTGTGTCTTCCAAGAACTGAAGCAGCGGCTTCATTATCAGGCTCCCAGCTGGTTCTTGAAACTGCGATGAAGACGGGGGAAACGCCGTCGTAATGATGTTAAAGAAAGAGAACGTGGTGGAGACCGAAATCCTTTTGATGCCAAGATCATGAAGGGCCAAATGGACGTTTCTGATGGCGGGGAGAAGGAAGGGTGAGAAATCAGGCGTCGTATCGAAGATGTCATTCCCAACGGAGATTAATGAGATTTTTGAGCGAGGGTAAAAAGGGAGGACGTGGTGGTAGAGCCATCCAAGGGCTAAAGAGCGATTAGCGGCCAACGGAGGAACGGACACGTTAGGGATGGAAAGAAGAAGAGAGGTGTTTGTATAAGCGAACGCCCGGATTATTGACGGGTCAGAGTTCGGGAGGCGGACTGAAGGGAACTTGAGAGAGTGTATCGTGGAAACAACGCGGTCCGGTGGCGGAGGCGGAGGTGGTGGTGGGTTTGCCACTGCCGCGTTGGCCAAGGTATTAACGGTCGGTGTATAAGTGACGCCGATGATGGGAAGTGAAGATCTTCCATGGAGGAGAGATAGGACAAAGACGAGAGAGAAAATGAGGAAAAGAGAAGCCATTGTTGAGGTTTCTTGTTTCCTGGGAGACGGGAGTGAAGTGTTGTATGCCAAAGTGGGAGTGAGAATATTTCAGGATTGGTTTCGTTAGATTCGTTGGTTTCTGTTAGATTTGGCGGGAAGAACTCTTGGTTGTTTTTTTATTTTTCTAGTAAATATTGATTAGTTTATTTGAGCCCAAAAAGACAAATTGCAAATGAATGAAGATTGACCCGACCCGCACAAGTACATTAGTGGTAATTAGTGTATTTAATTTTAATGGATTGGCTAGTAGGTTTAAGCAATTGTAACCATTGATCATACCATTTATAGTAAATCATACTAGATTATCTCATAAAATCATACCATTTACTTTAAATTTATTTAAAAATAAAGTTTTTAACAAAATGCTTTCTCTTTCTAAAATTAGGTGAATATTTATGTTGTTTAATCATTTATATATTATTCAGTTTCTATGGTTATATTAGATAATTTTATTTAATAATAATATCAATACATTTCTTGAAAGATTTTCTATATATTTTCATATTCATTATCTATACTTGTTTAGGCCAATACGAAGACTTGCGATCTCTAAGAAGGTCTCTAATAATTATCTATAGTTGTTTAAGCCAGTATGAAGATTTCCACTTGCGATCTCTAATAACGTCTCTAATAAAGGTGTTTAAAATCGATTCTAATTTCGATTCCACTTGAAATTGAAATATATTCTAAATAAATTCGGTTCTTAAAATTTGAAACCAGAACTTATCCTGTTTAACAGAGTACTTTGTTTTTCGGTTCCAATTCAATTCTAGTCCGAAAACAGAGTACCCTGTTATTCTACTAATCAATTTTTTACCAATATTATTGTCTTAGCAAAAACATAAAACTTAACACTTTACCAATAACTAATTTACCATAAAATCATATCAAAGTGACTAATCATATTCTTCTCGTTCTTGACCCATCATAAAATCTCATTAATCTACAATACTATAAAAAACTGCAAAATCTAAAAAAGAAACCAAATCAAGATTATAATGACAAAGAAATATATATATCAATGACAAATAGGTTATCTTACTCCAAACTCCAATTATAACACAACTAAAAGTTTGTGAAAAATAAATAACATATAGCACTAAGATAAACAAGAAATCTAATAAAAAAACAAATAACATTTGTCTCTGTTTTTTTTTTTTTTTCTCATGTGCTTGTTTGGAAAGAGAAGATTAAATTCCAATTAAAAATTCCATACTTTTTGGCAATCTTTCCAACTCTATCTGTATATTTTATATAAATGCATCTACCGCTGCAGCTACAGTTAAAATACAACTTAGAAGAATCATTAAGCATCATAAGAGTATTCAATCATTAAGTAAAGTAATACAATAAAAAATGTAATTACACAATTAGCCTTACCATAATCATATCGTTCAACATCTTTAAGCAATTCTTCAATATTTATGGATGTTAGAGCAGCTCGTAACCAATCTTGAGTACAAATCAATGACTGCAGAACTTTCGGAGTTAAGCAATTCGAAATGGATCAAGCACACGACCGAATGTACTAAAAGCTGACTTTGAGGCAACAATGAACACGGGAATCACTAACACATCTCTTGCAATATGAAAAAGAACTTTGTATATGAATCTATTACTTTTCCACCAAGTTAAAACATCAAGATTTTTCCCACCATCTTCACAAGTTTCTTCAAAGTACTTTTCCAACTCTGATTTAGGCTCTACATCTTCTTCATCTCTTATAAACCTCATTAATTCATCTTGAATATGTATGTCATCATCATTACCACTAACACCACCACTCTCCTCTATCACACTTGGCTTTCCAAATAAATTACTTGGTTCTGAAATTCTATAAACACCTTTATAAAACTCAAATAAACGATGCAAGACATCCTTAACATGTGCACATTTCTCTTGCACTTTTACAGTATTATTACCAAAAATTCTCTTGTAAAAAACTTTACCACATACATCTTATATCTAGGATCCAACACAGCTGCAATGACAACCATAATCTTTATGCTATCAATATCACCATAATACTTATCAAACTTTTCTTTCATTTTCAAACACATACTTCTAACAAACGGATCAGTATCATTTACCCATTCATTCATGCAATTAAGGATGGAAACAATACCATGAACATATCAGTTAGAAGTAATATATAATGATCCTGACATTTTTTTTGTGGCAACATAAAACTTCTTTAAAAATCATGCCAAAACTTTTGCCTTTTGCTAATCTTCGCAAGTTGGAACACTGCCATCACTCTCAAGTTCAGACTTATAGGCTGGATCCTCATCTCCATCCTATCAGATGCTTTTTAAAATATTATGGTTGTCTCTAACATTAGGTAAGTAGAGTTTTACCTAGTTGAAATATTAAGACAAATCTTACCATTATTAGTAATCATTTCTCGCTCAACACACAATTTAAATCGTTGGACTCTTGTTGGAGAACTCCTTACATATCTCACCACACTACGAATCTGACTGATGGACTTTCTAATTTTCCCAAGCTCATTCTTAACAATCAAATTTAGAATATAAGCAACACATCTCATATGGAGATAATCTCCACCAAAAGTTAAGTTAGAAAATTTATCCTTCAAATATGCAATTGTCACATTATTAGAACTAATATTGTCTACTGTGATCGTAGACACTTTACCATCAATTTTCATTGTTGAATACATAATTCTACCATTTTTCCTATATTTTTCCCTTTATGACTAGGCATTTCAAAAAAATTCAGAATTCTCTTATGCAATTACCAATCATTATCAATAAAATATGCAGTGAGACATAGATAACTAAGATTTTGAATAGAAGTCCAAACATTCGTAATTAAAGCAATTTATGCATTCATGGATTTAAAGCATTCTTGCAAACTAATCTTCTCACTCATATATACTTTCATACAATTTCTAGTAATAGTTAAGTGAGAAACAATTTTGAATTGAGGTTGCAAAGCATGCACAAATTCTCTAAAACCTTCACGTTCTACTATAATAAAAGGCAACTCATCTTTTATAATCATTTTAGCAAGCATCAGTCTATAATACTCTTGATCAAATTTCTATGTGGTAAGAGTAATATCTTCATTAGTGCCACAAGACTTGCCTATAAGTAACCTTTGCTTCTTATCCATATTATGAGGATACCTAAAACATCTATCAATATATTTTCTCATTGCAGAAGTGCCCCATTGAACTTTGTATGCTAATATCTTCTCACAATAATTATATTTTATATTTTCAGTGATTCTAGTATCTGAATTATTTATACGCTCAAAATAATCTCACATATCAGAAGTATTTTTACGAGTTCGAGATACCTAGGAAATAACCTGATTATCTTCACCACTGATACCCATCTTCGCTTTTGAAAACTTCTAAAACAGTAAAAGATATGCATTTTAGATTAATAACACCAAAATTCTCAGAAACTAAATAAAAATTAAAACATTAACAAAACAAGTAGTAAAATCTTAACCAGACATATGTTTTTAGCTATATATAATTTGTTTTTAGCTATATTTATATAATTATTCTAAGTTTTGAATTTAGTGCTAATATCAAAGATTACTGCAATGATGAAAACAAATTTAAAAAGTTTTGAAAACAGTGAAGGCCATTTAAAAAAGTAACAAAATATGTAAGTAATTAGTCTTCAATGAATTAATTAAAGTAATGGGTATTCATAAATTAATTAAATTATAGCAGCTATCTGCATTTTCAGATAGCTGAAATGATTGCACAGAAAATGAGTTACAAGTTGCAATTAATTAATTAATTAATAAAAAAACAAAAAAATCATGTAAGGTTAACATTTCTCTAAAATCAAACAAGAAACCTACATGTTCATCATTATTTCAAGTAAATATAATGAATAATTATTTCTTGGAAAGCCGAAGGAAATCCAAGGTCAATTATTGGACTGGAGTATCAGAGAAACTTCTTAGAAATCACAATGGTCAATTATTGGACTGGAATATCAAGAAATCAAGTGTGTGTGTGTGTGTGTGTATATATATATATATATATTAAACTCAAATTAAAAACTAATTTTTCTGATGTTTGATTTGATATAATACTCTTTTAATAAAGTTGTTGTCAATTGATAACACTTTCTAAGCTAACACAATCACAAACACATTCATAAAATTGAAATAATAATTGGGTACTATTAATATGCAGATTTATGAGTTTCTTATTTGTATAAATAAGGATATGATTTATTCATTTTTAATAAATAAGTCTCTAACCACAATTCTTATTAAAGCTTTGCTTAATTAAGAGAATTAATCCAATTTTGCCAAGCAACATTTAATAGGTATATTTAATAAATGCAATTCGAATTCAATATGTCATTTCATAGACATGAGAGATAAATACTCAAAAGTCATTTGGACTTGTAATGGTCAGTCCAAACTTGTAAAGTCATGCTCATATTTTAAACAACTCCTCACAAACTTCTTAATACTATTATATTATGTCAATATTAAAAGTTTATATTGAGATGCGTAGACAACTTCTTCATCAAATAAAAAAGATTATTGTTCAACAAGTTGAATTTCAATTTGTCTTAAATTGAAATAATGAAGTATGATCACTTGACCATCCAAATGTATTGTTTCTTACACATTAGGCATTACTATTATTTTCAATTTGATTTTTAGATTGAATTTACAAGTATTACCCCATTGGGTTATGTTTTAAAGGAAAGATTCAAACAAATTCTAAGAGATTTCAAAGAAGGTTTCAATTTAACTGTAAAGGTGCAACACCGTAGCATAACATATGAATCTCGTTGCTTTGAACGAGAAATGTGAAACAAAAAATAGGGGAAAGGGCTAAATATTTGTAAGTGAATTACTGCACAAGTCTGTAATTGAATAACAAATCCAACAAAGCCCTGGAAGCTAGATTGGAGTGCAAGGGAAGGGAAACTTCATGATTCGTACAGAAATTTGGAATCAAAGTTCAAAGGAATTAAGCAAAGCTTTAATAAAATGGGGCTAAAATCTGCAATTAAGTAAATAAAGAAATAGATATAGAGAATATCATGAATATAAAACAAACAATAACTTATTCAAATATCATAAAATATGATATGAACCCATTTGTGTGAAATCCAAAGTTTCAAGCTTGTTAACATAAAGTTGCAGTAGTTTCCAGAAATTTAAACAAAATACAATTCTTATATATATTCAATTTTCTCATCAACGAAAAAGAAGCCAACCTGGTGATGGAGGACTACGTTTGTTGAGGAAGAACAGAGACTACATTTGTTAAGAAAGAACAGAGAGATTCGAGCCAATACCCAAACAAAAATTGTAAATTAACCTTTAATCCTTGCTTGAAGGCGCTTGATTACTGGTATATCGATCGATCCAACACGATCCATGGATTGAAATCTCTCTTGAATTTGGAGGAGATGAGAGTAAATAGGAATGCAAATGAATAGACAAATGAGGAGATTAAGGCAAATTTTTATTTTTGTTATTTTAATTTTTATGATTTAGGTTAGGGTCCGGTCGGGTCAAGTTTGGTTCAGATGGGTCAGACTCGGTTCGTCAGTTCGATTCCATAAGATAGAGAACCAGAATCGAACTGAAACAATTTGATTTTCTATTTCTAATACCGAAACCGGATCGAATTAAACTGGTTTCGATTCAAGAACCGAATAGACCGATTTAGTTGCACAAGATTTCGGGTCGACCCAAAACCTATAAACACCCCTAATCTCTAATAACCATTTCAAAAAATAATAAACATTAAGTATTTTGAGAGTAAGAGTTCTCTTGAGAACCCAGTACGTAAAACCATGCAACTCATCGACAGCAATCATTACCATGCATATTACTTTTAATTCATTCATGTCAAAACTTTATGGGCTCGAAGCATCGAATATTGTCAGTCAGCTTTAGAGAATCCACCATAAATCTTAAGCAATACTTTGTTTTAACCTGTTTACTTTCGATACATCCGCTGTCTCATTTGAAAACCTTTTCCATTATAACCCAGAGCTCTAGAGTGTGAAATTAATTAAAGAGAAAGAACTCACAGATCACGTTTACTCTTTGATGTTTACTTACTTCCAGCAATGGGCAAGTTGACTGTGTTTTCTTACTCAGAATTCTCACATAATTATTGTGAGAGAGATGAAAAGAAATTAATTTGCTTGCTTACAACTATTTTTAATAAATGTGTTCAAATAAAAGAGACATAAATGGAAAAATGACGGACAAGAGAACCCCACAGTTAGTGTCATGCAATAGCATTTAGCAATGCAAGCTCACTCAGATTCCTACTAAGTAAAGCAATGGATAACTTTCTCATCTCTCGATGACGTGTGAATTCATTTGAGCACCAACACGACTACCTAAAAATTCTCCATTATTTACAACTCTTTGTTACTTACAATACAACTTTCGGTAGTGCTTGCTTATATTGGAAAATATGGAGTAATAACATTTGCTTCCTGTATTTTTATGTTTCATAAATAAATATATAATTTTGTCTATTTATATTAAATATCCCCCTAATCCCTTTTAAAACAACAAAATTACTCTTATGATACTGAATTCTGATAACCACATTTAATACAAATGAATAAACCTGTCCTTATTTGTTATCCAATTGGCAAATTAAACCAGAAATATATATACAACATATAGTAAATATATTAGGCGTTTTCACTTTTCATACTGTATAAATATTCCAAGATGAACAGTATAAAATAGTGTGACAAACCCAGAATCTGGCTGTACAAAATTTTGGTTTTTGAAAGTTGAAACAATGGAGAAATCGAGAAAGAGAGATAGCGTGTGGAAGTAGAAGAAATGGAAAAGGCAGCTGAAAGGAGGCTATACGATGAGTAGGCTGAGAACATTTGGGTTTCCATTTGGAGAAAGCTACGTGCTGCATCAACGCAGCATCTGTTGTGTAGTCATATGATATCCATGCAGTGCTCGGCGGGATTTCTGGGTTGTACATGTTAATTGATATATCATATCAAGACTGCTTACACTTGCTGCCAAAACAATTAAATTAGGGCTCTACTAGGTTTTCCTTTCAAGAAATATTATAGAAAAACAGATTTGGGTTGAATGAACGGGCCCAAATTTGACAATTTACTTCAATAGAGAATACTGACTGATAGTTGAAAATGGTTACAGGCTGTAACTAATAGCAGCTTTATTTAATTTCGAGTATGGAAAGAGGACAAGGTTGTAGGTCACGAGAAGAACAGCAGCGTCCCCACGTAGTGTTAAAAGAAGATCTCCGGCAAATCAAAGTGGGAAGCACAGCAATTTTGGCTTCTATATATTTATCTAAGTGACGCTTTTATTCTATGAGCTCCGCTGAAAACCTTATGCTCGAGATCGAACCTTTTGTTTTTTAGTCTCTGTACTGCACTGAGATTTTCCTGGATGGGCATGTGAGGTGATGATCACAATTAAAGAGATGTGGATCGAAGTCCCATTTCTCTGTAGTTATGTTTTTTATTATTTCAAAAATAAAAAAACAAAGCAGTCGGGTGATTTGACAGACCAGTGGAGCAAATAGAGCTTCAATTGTTGGTTCGGCAACATATATAGGGTTAACTAGTTACCAGGAAACTTACGGCACTTGTTATATAGATTAAAACTTTAGTTTGAGCAACATTACTCCAATAATTGCTTCTAATAGTACAGAAATACTTATAAAGGTACTTTTGGTTGCATAGGCACAACTTAATATGGTAATGAGCATTTATGAATAGGGATTACATATCTATTTTTGTCATCAATCAGTATTAATTCTTAATGCAAACAGCCAGCTTTAATGAAATAAAACTCGTCAAATTGTGCTAGAATATTGAAATAAATTGTAGCATATTTGCTATTACGTTGTCATCTCCAAACAATTGCTCATGATATATTCATATATACGACCCACGCCAGCATATAATTATTATAATTTATGTAGAAACTAAATGCAGGTTTATCAATAAATAGTTGGGATCTCTTTGAGTTTTATTTGGTTTAGACAGCTTGGCTCGCCAGTGAGCCTTAATTTCCTGATTGTTTTAGGACTGTTTAGTTGGTAGGTCACGATTCTCTGCAGGAAAAAAAATCCCCGAAAAGGTAAGCCAATCTTGCTTGGTAAATCAATTTAATTAATTAGGTTAACCATTTACTTGTACCTTATAATTTGTAGTTTGTACACATATATGTTAACAATTGATATTTAGTTTTGTCAAGGCATTAGAACTTTTGGAAACGTTCGAATTGCTTTCTTTTTGCGTCGTTTTTAAATTAATTAACCTATAAAACATTTTCATACTTCTATATGTGCAAACATGTAGAGCATGTAAAAGAAAATTTTAGTAATCGTTAGAATGGAATACGCGGCAACCAATGTGAGAAAACCTAAAAGGAACAACGTGTGTACGAGGAGGATTTATCTATGTGGGCAATGGGCTGGTTCTCCACTTCTCCGTGTTTGATGCTTCTCTCACTTAACGTCCGTACACTTTGCAGCCAAATCAATGTAAAATCTCTAGTGAAAAATAATGCTTGCTGGAGACGCAAGCTAATATCCCCACAAAACTAAATCCCCAGTATTACCAGATGGTAAGTTTTCATTTTCCCTTTCTTAAATTGGCTATTATTTTGTTGACATCTATACAAAAGAGTAGATGGGTCACAGAAGATTAAAAGCTTCTGGGTAAATATGGTACCTAGGATTACGATGTATAACTGTTGTGGTTACACCATTTCTCTCTTCTCTCTCTCTCTTGCCTGACAAATTTCTCTACACCAACCAATCATCTTATCTCGCATTCATTACTCACCACCTTCTCTTTCTCTTCAAAATCTCTATAAATTGAGACCCTTAACACCCTCAATCCTCACTTCTCACAATATCTTCTCTTCTCTTATTCATATCTTTCTTTCCTTGTGTTTCTTCATTAGCTTAGCTTTTAGCGCTTCTCTTCATTCTTTCTTCAATTTCTTCTTCTTCTTCTATTTTATTTTTTTAAGTTTGTTATTTTTTGTTTTCGCATAGAGAATAATATCCTGGTTAGCCTTTTGTAACTAGTGAGTCTTCGTTATTAATTCATATGCCTAGACCTAGGTTTGAACTTTCCTTTATTTATTTACTTTTTCTTCAATCTTTTGTTGTTTAGCTGGCTTTTATTATTATTATTATTATTATTATTATTATTATTAT
>JAXCLQ010000006.1:3742664-3761317 GCA_035584115.1 Cedrela odorata | reverse complement strand
TTATTATTATTATTATTATTATTATTATTATTATTATACTATATCTTCATGGAATGAGATTTAGGGTTAGGGTTTGTATTTCTTTTCATAGAATTTGCATGGCCAGATGATGAAGACGGGGACGAGCTAAAGAAATGCCAGTCACTTTTTGCAGTTGGAGCATCATCAAGATTCACAAACTTTTAGGGCTAGTGAGTGGAGATGACGGTGGTTTTTTGGGCCCCTTGCTTCACTCCAAATTGCTCTTTTGATTTGGGAATCTTGATGATGCTGCAGCGGCAGTAAGTGGCTAAAAATTTATATCCACAACTTCAAAGGATGAAGGTGAACTAATTCGTATCTTTTGGAAAATACCTTATTTATATTTTACAAAACAAGGTTTTTGGACTACCTATAAATTTAAAGAAGTTTTAACAACGGACATAGTTAGGGTTTTTCTTGCCAGATTAACCCAAGTGTCAGGTTCGAGTTAAGTAGTTTTGGTAATGATCCGTGAGGTGATGAGGTAATATGATGTAAATCTCTGAGTTAACTGGAGATTTCATTTTCTGTGATATTGGATGCCAGTGTTTTCTCTTACTTACTGACCAGGAAAGGATTTGTATACTGTAACTACCAGGTTTCTCAGTAGGTATGTCTGTCCTTTGACTACCCATGAGAGATCATGAGTTTCTTTTATATTATGGTTATTACGGAGATTTCTCCACTCTCTCATCTGCATCTGCTTCTCTTTCAAGATCTTGTTATATGTATGAACTTCTATCACTTTGAGATCTGCCAGGGCTCTAATATTCTTCGAATTTTAGTGATGTGTTTGGAATAAATATACCAGAAGTTTTAGCGTATCATCATTTTTTATAATCTTATATGTCATTTGCTAAGTGCTTCGCCTTATTACTTTTTGATTGGAATGTTTTTGAAGTATTGCATACCAAAGATGTTATGTTTTGTTCCTTCAACTCTTCCCTTATGAGAGAGAGAGAGAGACTAATGTTTAATATTTTATGTCTTCTTTTTCTCATCGCTAACTATTAATCCTCAGCCGATTTTTGTGGATTTCTTACAAGATCAACATATTCTTTTAGAATCAATGATTCCTTTGGCTTGTTTTCCTTCTTCTGTTATGGATGATTTCATGGAGTTATAAGTTTTCTGTAACCATGAAAATTTGATACTTTTCATTTCATTACATTTCTCAGGCTAATCTTTCAATCAAATATGAAGTATGTAGGGCTTACTGGACAAAGAGCTAAAGTCATCCAGTGAGACCAATATTTGGTGGAATACGCTCAAGATGTGACCGATTCACATAACTTTCACCAGCTATACTTTTAACAATTTGTACTGAAAATCTTATATAACTTGGCTCTCATTATATATTTATCTGGTTCAAAATTGTCAATATAAACGGATCCCACCTCCATATTTATGTTAAGAATTGAAATGCTTCATTTGTTGATGCGTGTGCTCAATAATATTAAGTCTTTTTATCTTATCGAAAGAGATATCAATCACTTGAAGGTGCCGCTGCACTTATAGTCTTTCCCATGGCTGTAATATAAAATTGCAAATCAATTTTCCTTTTTGGCGATTTGAAATAAGATAAAGCAGTCTTATGAATTTTTTATCTTATGGTTGTAAATCGCCAAAGGATCACAACCTGCAATGTTTCATTGTCTTGAGAATTTTTCCTTCTCCATTTAACAAAATAAAATTTAAACAATTATATATTTAGGAGATTTAATTTTTTAGATTGATCACAAACTAGAGAAGGAATTGTTATCCTGATTATATAAGGCCGGGCCGGTAAAAATTAAAACTGGCCCAATGCCTTCGTTTATGCCTATCTGGTAAATATCATTTAACCCCCCATATGTTTAACTATTTTGAAATTTTATTGAATTTCATGGATTTTAAAGTAATTGATATTTGTCGTATTGAAGATCTATATTGATTGAAGTTGCTATTCTTATACAGATAATGGATTTGGGCATAATAATTACAACTCTTTGATATCAATCTTTTTTATTACAATAAGAGACATGTTAAAATCATAATTGTACACATTAATTACAAATCATATCTCACAAAATTCTTAACAAGTATTTTTTGTATGATGATTTACTGTCATTCTAATCCGTTCTAAATTTCAATTGATTTTGTCAACTTATATGATTTTGGTTGACATCATATTAATATCGTTAATCAATAATTTTGTTCTAATAATCCATAATTAAAACCTTTTCTTTTTAATCCCAATTAGGATTTGGGCATGCACGAAAATGTCAAGTATTAGAAGAAGAAAGAATGAGTTTACGAGGCTGGTTTTCTCTTATACCGTCAGCGTAAATTTTTTGACATGTGCATTTTCCATCACTAAATCCGACAATCTTCATTGAAACATTGAGTTGAGGTTATTGTATGTCCAACTTACAGACAAAATGAATGCATTAAATTGCTGATGTTTGTTGCCAACATCGTAATTAAGCTTTGAGTATGGGAAATATGATAAATAATTTTTATTTTCTACATTAAAAATGGGGTTTCTTCAATTTCTTAGAATTGCATGCATGTCCATAATATAAATTGCTTGGGATTGCTGCTTTCATAAATTAATGACTGACTAACAAGAGTATGGCTGCCATTGGAGATCAATACAATATTCGATTTACATCAAAATTAAATGAAAAAAAAAATGTGTCACGAAGTGGGGAATAAACATCTTATCAAATCGAAAGCTTTGTGTTGCATAATTAGAGGAATAATGAAAGAAAGGGGAATAAAATCTCCTTCAATCATACATGACACAATCAATGATCATAAGATCCTAAAATCAACCCAAAATTTAGAAATAAAATTGTTTTCCTTCCTTCTTCTAAAACGACATCTCGTTCCCCCAAATCATTTTTCTTGTTCATCTGGATTTGGATACTCTGAACAAAGATATGGGAAACGATGCTTCATGTCCCCTCAACGGTTCTCTGCCTCTCTCAAAAAAAAAATTGACCTAGTTTTGTAGGTTTGTTTAGTTTAGATTGATGTTTTGTAATATGACATATATATATAACTCACATGAAGACATGTGATATTGTCATTCCACTTGACATAAAGAACAATAATTTAATTTGCCTAGTTAAAGGAATATTGTCAAATATGGTTCACCAGATTAATTAATTGTGTTGTTAAATAAATGAGTTTCTTGTGCTATACAAACGTCATATATGCCCATATCTAAATCAAAAAACATCTTACTTAGACTCTTAGTAGTGCAAGTTCCGAAGTTAAAATTAAACCAAAAGGGGAAAACATGAGGACAAAACGTTTAGTCGTTTAATCAATCAAAAAAGTTAGTTGAGCTAATTACATTTTCAATTAAGGATTAACAGCTCCATGATCCGCCGACTCTACATTTCTTAATCTGGCTGTTTGATCCCTTTCATGTGGTAGATAATTAAGCAGACATAAAACATTTTAATGCATTAGCATGTATTATATATGCATTTTGATCAAAACTTTGACGAGTCAAGCCAGCTAATCAAGTTAAAGCATTATTACAAAGATAAGGCAGAAAGAATTTTTATCAGAGAAACATAATAATTAAATGCGAAAGATGAAATAGGAGGATTCCTCCCAAAGGTAACGTGGCATATATTACTAAAGCAAGATTCTCCCATTTCTCTACCATGCTCTAAAGCTGAAAATTATGCGTCATTGATCGGCAGAAAGAGGATCTATGATTGAATTGTTGTAAATTTTTCTAACTTCTAGTTCATGGAGGTAGTCCAGCTTTTGTAAATTTAGCAAATCATATTGCTGAAGAAAAGGAAAGAATTGTTTTTTTCTTCCAATTTCATTTTTTTGTAACTTTTAGACAATGAAGATGGCCTTGGATCTGGCAATAATAACCAAAAAGTTGAACATTTAAAGGGCAAATGGCCAAGTTCTGTTGTAAGCAAACAAAATAATAATTTGGTCTGAATTAGGACCAAGAGAAAGCAAATCTGCTATCTTGGATTTGTTGTTAGCAAGGAATTATTATTTGAGTGGAAACGTATTAATCGAGAAAGCCATTCATTAATTAGCTGGGAAGCAAGAAACTTTCTTGTTCATTCATGGATTTGATCGATGCACCTAGAAAACAAGGCGAATGCAATGATTCTATTCGTGATTCTGCTTATTTGTTTTTAATCTTTTTAAACGAGTTCTTGGCCATTTCTTCATTTTTGTTATAAATTTGGCTGCTGGAAATGATAGTTAGTACTCTTTGAATTATGATTGTTTACTAGTTTGAAGGTTTTGCTCACATGGGTGCATGTGATATTTCACATCCCACCCTATCATATAAACGATGTTTAGGTTAATTAAACCCCCATAGGCAACTAAGTCATTTTTCTGTGAGATGGTTCTCTACTTGATTAAAAAGTAATTATTTAATTCAGATGTATACGAACTTGTACGTGATTAATAGCAATTCGTTGTAGCAATTCAATACCAAATTATTAAGAGTCTTATACAAGATAAATGATCTTTCCATTTATCTTGAAGTAAGTATATACAGTATTGGGAAAATTTTCCTTCTTTTAACTATTGCTTGAGTTTATACTGTTTCCGTAACTGCGAAACATAGCCTCTTCGACAGCAAATGGGCAATACAGAAATTATGCCGTCCTCTACTAACAAGTATATAGAGAAATAATCGCTATCGGCACAACCGAGTAGGACACGTTGTCTAGACGATGACAAAACTTTGTTAAGCTAAATTAAAGCCGACGGATGAACTACCTCATATTCCCTTCATTTTCTTAATATAATTAGGTCATTTTAATTAGCTCTTCATGTGGCAGATGAGCCCAAATAGACAATTTTATGCAGTTGCATGCATATAATATATGCATTTGTAGCCATTAAAGAGAACTTTAATTTGCTGGTCAAATTAGTTTAGCCAATAGTGAAAGATACCACAGAAACCAATGGAAGATAACATGGGAAATATTTTAGAGTTTATGCACCCTATCCCTTGAACATTGCATGCTTCATGGGAGCTGCTTCCATTTGCAGTTTTTCTTTCATAAAGTATTCACCAAAAAGTTGAATGTATTATTCCATTATCAGACCTGATTGATTATGTATCGGCACGGATAAAGAGAGAAAAACCTTTTTTTTAATCTAGGATTTTGTAAGCAATTACAACAATACTAAAGCAGAAGAAGAGGCATACTTGAGAACACTTTTTGGCTGATTTAATCAACCACTAGTTCATTGAAGATAGTCCAAATTTTGCAGTAATTAAACAAGAAAATTGCCTGTTTGAGTGGCAGTACTCTCATTAGAAAATATCTTTCGTTTCTGGGATCTCTAGTAAACGGCAGAGAATTGCAAACGAGAGCGACTATCAAGTCATCAAGAAAATCTTTCGTACTTGCTTGTTCATGAATGGTTCTACTGGTATTATTGATAAATTTATTAAGCAAGAAATTCGCCAGTGTTTGTTCAAAGAATTTAGACTCGGAATCGTAGCAGCAGCCTATGTATGTATGCATATCCACATGCAATTTCACGGTAAAGGAGCACGAAAGAAATTGTTCCAAGAAATTTTGTTTAAATACATCAACTAAACTTGACAATTCATTCTTGTTCCGATAGCTAGATACATTTTGTTCCTACTAATTGGAAAAACAACTCCAATAGCTATACTGATTGCACTAAATACAAATGCTAGGCTTACTTATTATATGTTCTCAAGTTTCCAATAATTATACATACTTGTTGATGCTGACTGAGTTTTAATTTTCTGAGTTTTTATATATTTTCTGCTGGCAGTTTTGGGGGTTGGTGATGGTGGATGAACTTTTTGCTACTCACTGGTGCATAACGCCGCTGGTTTGATGGTTTCATTCACATGAAAGCATGTGATATTCCTCTGAGGTAGGAAGAACCATTTAACTGTTAATATTAATAAAATGAATCAGTAACAAGATCTATTACACATAGGAACATAATTAATATGATGTTATCTTTGAATAACAATCTTACAAAACTGAAGTCCGGACAGAATATATATCTAACAATGGCAACAGGAAAAGAAATACCACATGAAAAACTCTTTGTTTATCAAGCATTTAAATTGAAAAGAAGATATGTTCCTAAAAGAGAAGGATAATTAGTATTTATGCCTAAAGCAAAAGCTGTTGTTAGTGGTCCAAAACTTTAGATTGATTATAAAATCATAAAGGACTCAACCGCAAACGACAAGCTGATTCTTCTGATCATAGATAGCAGAACTTAATTAAACTCAATTAATACAATCAATTAACTAATTAATTAATTAACCTCCCCATGATTCTAGATGCTGGCTCTTCCTTCGTTAATGACATTTTATGCTTCATGTTGGATAAGCCAAAATAAAGGTCACTGAGCAGAATTTTTGACTAGTCCAAGTCACTGATAAGTCTGCTAATCACAAGCGAAACAAAGATACCATAGAATCCAAATAATGAAAACAAATATATATAAGAAATATTTTGGAGCAAATCCAACGAACATGGCATGCTTTAAGGGAGCTGCTGTTCATTATTTTTGTAGTTTTGTTTTATAAAGAAGTCGGAGGAAGTGATCTGTAAATTCTATTGTAAAGCTAATGCTTTAATGGTGCAGAAAGAAAGACTACAGATGATTTGTTTTTTATTTTCAACTCTTAGTTCATGGAAGCTAGACTAGAATTTGCGGGCAGTAAATTTTTGCTACTTAATATATAAGATACGATAAGATTGTTGCTTTGTTTTTTAAATTCCATTTCAACTTTTAGTTCATGGAAGCTAGCTACCGCATAATTACTATAAAGCAAGATTAAAATTATTCCAATTTGAGTGGTAATATTTAAGGAAATCACTGATCTTGGATTTCGAGCAAGCAAAAGATTTCCTGTCTGGAATTTTGCTAGAGACAAAGTTACCCAATTGAGTGGAAACGAAGTAATTAATATTATCGAAGAAAATCATTCACTCAGGATTTGTAGGAAAGCAAGATCATTTCCAGCTAGCTAGCTTGTTCATTTGAAGATTATCTGAGTAAGGAAACAAGGCAATCAATCAGAGATTTCATTGACAATAAAAAACAAATTGTTTTGGTTGAGAATTATTAGTCTAAATGCATTTAACCAAGCATATAAATGAAGAAGAAGACAGAAAGTAGCAGTTCTCACTGATACTTAAAAACATTATTCAGATGGGACAAACTGAAACTTCAAGCTCAAGACAGGTAAAATACAGTCATTTCATAAGCTCAATCACTTGTTTATTAACTGCTCCATGCTTATTTAACAACTCTTTTACCTTTATTTAACAGTGCTTATTTTTCAACAGAATTTTCCTAATAATTAAGGATGCTCTCTAGTCTCTAGTTGCTACTGCAGTCAACTGAAGCAAATACTTTATTAATCCATTTAGTTCTGAAATACTTGTGCTTGCTTTTATCGAGTGATTACTCTCTAGCGTTTATATATATTTCAGCCCCACTTGCAGATTTGACACCCAAGTTTATTACTGTTCATAATTTCCTCAAACAATAAACACCACTTCCAAGTCTTCCCAACAACAAAATATGGAGACCGCCAACAAGAACGCAGCATCAACTAACTTATAACATGCAACACAAATATACGTTTTACCCTTTTACTCTTGCATAGCCACTTCTTAAATCGCGAACCTTTTACTGTGTGAGAATTTTGTGTAGTATACACGTTTCTATTACTAGAAATTCTAAATTTAATATTAATAATTTTTACATCACAGCTATTAAGCCGCATACATTAAGCCGCAAAATTCGTCAACTTAGCTGAAAATGCGACGGTCACGTAAATTGGGCCAAACGGTGAAAACTTGGGGTCAACTCTTGACACTGGCCTTTCACTCTTTTAACATTTTGGGGGTGAAAAAAGGAAACCCCAGGGGCCGGAGACAAAAGCGAACCTGTTTTCGCAAAATTGAAAAATGCATCATTATCTAAACACGTGTACGTACCAGATTCTCTTTGGGCTCATGCATTGGTTGACCGTTGACCAAAAGAAGAGCCGCTAAGGACTTTCGGTCTCGTGACTAGGGACACCAAGCTCCGTCTGAGCCGACCGACACGTGTGCAAAACGACGTTTAACAACTTGCAATTAAACAGTTTCTTAACAGTTAACGTAATTTAAAATCAAATAAATATTTGCAAATATACAAATTAAATTGGGCCCACAACATGGAACTGTTACCATGTGATGTGCACCATGTGACGGTCACTAACCAGTCTTGTGATTTTTCTTGAATAAAATATTTTTACTATTTTTATTTTCACCAATTGATTAATATTTTTAATTTTAAAACAAAATTAAAAATAAAATTAAAAAGAGAGAGAGAGAGAGAAAGAAGTCAAGGATGCACCCGTGGTTACATATTTAATTAGCATTAAACAATACTTAATTAAAAATTAAGATGTTATTAGGAGAAGAATCACAAGCAAGTGTGAGACCTTAATATTTGAGTCAAGGGAATATTGAAAATGGTATCAATGCCAACAGTAATTGACTGTGTTGATCAACAGTTAAACAAAAGAATGTATGGTGGCGTGATGAACCTAGGCTAATAATAGTTATCCAAATATGAACAATTTTCTCCCTTTTCTAAAGACTGTGCACTAACAACACAGGGAAGGGAGTGGTTAGTGGTCACTGCTACTACTACTACTACTACTGTATACTGCAATGGTAAAATTGATCAAATTTCAGTAAGTTTCCAAATGCAATATACAAATAATAAAAGAATGGCACTACTTTCTGAACATGACAAAAGCTCAAAAGAGAACCCGGAATTGATTGGGGCTGAACCATGCCATGCATGCTCAAATAGAATCGAGCTGTCACTGTGGCCTAACATCTTCTTCTATTCTTGATTAAAATCAAAGCCCCACCAAACTGAAAGGGCATGTCGGTTCTATTCTTACGTACAGTCTTATTCATCGAATCACCGTCATCTTTTACCCACCTCCACCAGTGAATGCACCACTTTTGAGATCATTCAATTCAATTGAGACTTGTAATTGTAAGACAACAACATTATTAGTGTTAGACTTAGTTATTGCAAAAAAATTTAATATATATATATATCTTATTTATAATGTCACAATAATAACAAGTACCTTATACATGGGTTGGGAGTATTAATTGTATTGAAATACCAGACAATTTCATTTACCCTTCAAAAATTACGGAGGGTGAAAGTAAGGCAAGCTGATTTTTAAATTGGAAAAAATGGTTGCAACACATTGATATTTATTTGTTGAATGCAGTGGTCGGTGGGTTTGGTTCGTGCACTGTGTTAAGGGGAGAGGGAGTGATTGTAAGAAGCAAAAGTAAAAACAAAGCACAGCCACAGGTGAATTGTTTCGTTTCTACTGTGATCTTTCTGTAAACTTGCGCACATTTGCCACCCCTTTTTGCTTCTCTTTTGCTCAGGAATTGACACCTATATACTCGCTTAGATAATTGGGAGATTCAAGAAGATTGTTTTGGGATTTTATCAACTTTTCTTTTATTGAAATCCATACGTAATCAATCTTAACAACCACAGTTAGTGTTGTCGAAGAACTCAAAAGTGACTAAATCTGTAAAATTCTATAGATTCTTTGCCAAAGCAAAGCTTCAAATTTACCAGACATCACAAATCCATATAGCAGAGAAAGTAAATATATTTTTCTCTGCCACTTCCAATAACTGTAAAAAGCAAGATCTCTACATTGATCCTCTGCAAATCCTTTTTCCCTTTGCCTTCTAATTTCTGCTGTTTAACAGAAGCACTTTTTCCTCACCTAGAAATTTACAGTTTCAGCCCCAACCACGATAAGATCAGTGAGATTTCCTGCATTAAATTTCCCATGACGTGTGTGTATTGGGAACCCACCTCATTACAACAATATTAACATATTAAAATATTTATATATACTTAAAAAAAAAAATGGTGGGCCTCTCGAGGCAAAGAAGGCCCAGGTGATACCAACTGCCACACCCATCTGATTTCCGCCAACTCTTTTTTTCTCTTCGCATATCCACCATTTCCATTATAAATACTAATCTTCCCTTCAGTGATTTATTCTCAATTCATTACACTTCAGAAAAACCAAATACCGACTGTTTCACTCTTGCTTTCTCTCTGCTTTTCTCTCTCTCTGTTTCTGTTCTGTTCTGTTCTGTTCTTACTACACATAAGAGAGAAAAGCTCCAATCTTTTTTTGCGAGAGAAGTGATTCTTGTAAAAGTGCTTTCATTCATGGCTACTACTACTACTACTACTACTACTACTACTCTCACTCACAGTGCAAATGCTCCACCGCAGTTTTATCTCGACGAGAAGTGGAAGCTGTCAAAGAAAGAAGGGTCATCAAGAAGCCGGTCTTCAACTACTTCTGCTTTTATTAAAAGTGCTTCTTCCTCTCAACGGAGATGTTCATTCACAAGAAAGTGTGCAAGATTGGTCAAAGAACAAAGAGCTCGGTTCTACATAATGAGGCGCTGCGTTACCATGCTCATCTGCTGGAGAGATTAGAGTGATTCTTAAACGGCAGAAACCCAGTTAGGATTTTCTCAGCGTCCGAGGGTGACGTAAATTAACATATATATACTTACATGTACATACAGATTTCATTTTTGTTTTGATTTTCAGTTATATTTTTTTGGGCTCTGAATCTTTGTTTGATGTTGAGGAGTTCTTGATGTTACTACTGTTAATGATATAGAGAATCAATCAAATATGGTTTAATTCAGTCATATTTTTTGTTAATTTTTCTGGGTTTTGTTTGTTTTCAATCTTGAAGCTGATGGGTTTCTTCAGATCTCATATCTCTATAACTCAGTGAAAGAAAAGGAGATTCCGGTTCCGGTCAGCCATTGCAGCAGAACTCTGTGGATCTGGTGTACTTGGCTGACAGAGATTAATTCTAAAATCAATATTAAATAATTTTCCCATTATTTTAATTCAATTATGGAGGTTGATTTAATATTTTTTTATTAAAATATGTCAGCAAGTGGAGCAGAAGAATATGGCTCAACGTGGAATAGAAGAGAAGAGAACCTCTTTGAATCCCTTCAGGGGACGATGAATTAAATTAAAATTAATAACACCGATAATTAATTTTAATATCATGGTAAAATAAAAGAGACCTCAGTTGTTGTCAATTCCACAGTGTTCTACTAATAGGTTCATGGCTGGGGAACTAAATTGGGCACAACTTTCATGGTGAGCTTCTCTTCCGAAATGGCCATCTTCTCCCTCAACTTCAAGGTCTTTTGTGCCTCAGACCACAGACCTCTTATCTTCTGTAGGGTTAGCTTTGGAATTTTGGCTTTCTGGGTAATCTATAATCTGGGTTCTTAATACAATTTGTAGATTCTTATTCTTAAAAACATGTCATTAAATTAAGCTAATTGAGTAATTAGTAATAAGTAAGTGCTTCCGGGGGTATTTATGTCCAGGGAATTTTACAGCTGGGTTTCCCCGTTGTTAGTAATAAAACTGTGGGTGTGTGGTGTAATCATGGAACTGAGCATTCTTTAAAAAATGGAATCTTTGGAAATCATGAAGTTAGTTTACTAAAATAAGCAAAATGCACAGTAAAGGGTATTTTACAAATAATAGCAATGAGAGAGCAGTAGCTTTGGAAATGGCAAGCTGGACACACTACTGCTGACTAGACACCACAAGAACCACACATGCTTTCACGGTCTCAATTCAATATCCCTTCAGTATTCAAATTCTTAGTAATTGAACATGTTCACTAGGTTTAGCTACATTGATCAAAACTTTATCACTTTCTCACTTCAATTGTGGGCTAAGGAAGATTAATGCTGATTTTCTCTCACTTTCTTTTGTTTTCTTTCGTTTTTCCTTTCTCATGGTCCTCCTTAATCATCTTAGGTCAAACAAAAACTTTATTTTCTCACACAACTTGTTCTTTTGAAGCACTTTCTAGGCAGTCAAACAAACATAAACTCCAATTAAGATTAAGATTGAAACATAAAAATGATTGGAATTGAGCTTGGCGTGCCTAAAAGGACCCAAAAATCCAAAACGACAAAGAAAAAAATAGTATCAATCCTAGAATTTTGAACTAGGATGATGACCTATATCCAATAGGTCTTGGAAGAAAAAGTGTAAATATGGGCATTCTTCGTATCCTAATCCACTCATCATTTGATGATTCAAATCTTAATTGGATTTGCTTTTGCCTTGGCTTTTGTGAAGGGTCCAACTAATACACACAAAAAAAGGTGATTAATGTTACTTTTCTTTTGATAGTTGTGTTATATATGGATGGTCTACCAAATTGTGCACTCAAAAGTTATTAAGAGCATGCAAGACAATTGAATTAAAAGGTAAATTTAACACTATTTTAATCAACAAGGATTCTTACTTTTCATAAAATGCATGCCAAATCTCCCTAATAAGTATATATCTAATATTTGTTATCATTACTTTTGATTTTGTATATCAACAAAATATTTATATAATAATAAAGATGAGCGGTAAATGATCGAGTTCATAAAAATAAATTTAAAAATATTGTACTAATATAAATAAAAGTTTTATTTTATTTTTTTAAAGAAGAAATTGCATACGGTAGTCAAAATTATTGACTTGTTCACATGAAATTATAAATGTAAGAAAATTAAAATCCCAAAATAAAATGATTCAAATGTTGGATCTCTCAAATAATTTACTCAATTGGGCCAACAATCTCTTAGTGTGGTCCATCATTGAAGAAAGCTCCTACAATACGTAAATTCTTTAAACCTCATTATCACTACAGTTAATGACAACAAAATCTCCCCACTTATGATTCCTTTTGGTAAGAAACAAAGAAATCCTTGGATTGTAGACCCAACTCTAAACCCTGAACACTCTTCAACAAAGCCCCAAATCCCTCTTTCTTGGTGGGCTCGGCCCTCAAAGAAAACTATCAAAAGAGGACAAGATTTCAAAGCAAGGCGTTCTCTTTTGTTAATGGTCACATCAATGACACGTAAGCGTGAACGAATGATTGACCAAAGAATTAATCCACAACGTGTCATGCTCCTATTGGCTAGACAAAGGGACGGGATACCCTCTCGCGTGGGACATATAGCAATTTTTTGCGTAGCGACCTTAAAACTTCTCTTCTACGACCTTTTATTACACAATCACAAATGTATTCACTGCGTTTAGGGAGATTGGACCACAATTCAGCCTTAAACACTCTGCATATACATTGCATTGGGTTTACCTAAGCCTAGTGCTTCTGTGTACGCAGAAGTTAGTCAGACCCATTTGATAAGAATCAATTTCGAATTAAACGGGACATATACTTGAGTTTGAGATTTAGGTTAATATCAACAGACAACATGTAGATTATTTATTTTTTTGTTGTCGTGAAATTGGTTGTAGGTTTATAAGATGACTAATATTTTGAGTTTTTATCCGCGGTTGATCTAATTTTTGAGTTTAATTGTATTTTTAATTTTAATAAATTTTTTTGTATATTTAGAATTAATTACCTACTTTTTAGATAAATATATCATTCTTTTGTTATTTGTTTATTAAATTCAAAATTTTGAATTTAAATTTTATTTTTTAATTATAATTTTTATACGAATGTTTAAAAAAATATTAACAAATTGTTGAGAAAAAGGTTAAAAACCAATTTAAGGAGTGATTCAATACCAATTTATTTATTTTGATTATAATTTTTTATCTAAAATTTGAGAAGTTGGAGAGTGAATAAATGAAAAGGAAGATGTTCATCGTGAAAAAAATAAATTTCATTGAGAGAAGATGAATTTTATTGAGTTAAAAGTAAAATTGTTAGAATAATATATTTTTTGCTTCAAATATAATTTTTTTTTATTGAGATTAAAAATATAATTAAGTTAAAAAATTAGGGCACAAATTCTAATATTTCGTTGAGAAAGAAGTAAATGGGTGTATTCAAATCATGGCAAGGGTGCATTTAGTAACATCCAATTTGTCCTTCACTCTATTGGATTTATTTGACCCATTACTATATTTGGGCTCAAAACCATAAAGCCCAAAGACCACGCTCTTTGTTCAAAAATTAGGGCACGTGCCACTTACACGCGTCCGATTATCATTCTCCATTCTTACATATAAAAGCCGGCGTTTCACTTCCCCGCAAATCACTCACTAGACGCCTATGGCAACCAAATCCCGCGGTGATAGCCTCCGATTTGTCGTTTCCGAGATAACCTGTCAACCCGATCTCTCCTTGTCGTTCCCTAATTTTACATCTACCCACGAGACGGGTTATTCCCATAATCTATCCTTCTAAGTTTCTGTTTATTTTATTTTTTCCAGCATTTAGTAAATGAATTATTAATTTTACTCATATTTTTTTAAGTAATTAACGCTGAATTATGAACAAAAATTATTATCTGCTTTAGCTATTGGATTAATATATGGAGCATTATACATGCAACAAATATGATTCTGTGAATTATGGTTATCGAATTAGCTGCTTTTGATGGATGGGTGTTGTAGACTAATGTGAAAAATGGAATATGATATATTAAAACTTTAATTTTCTTTAATAAATCCAGTCATGATTTTTTTCCCTTTTATTCACCATTCCCATACAGGATTTTGTTTGTTTTGCTTTTTGATTGTGGTTATGTGAGAGTGACCGCTGAACTCTAAAGCTGATAGGAGAGAACCTAAAAGTGTTTTACCATAGTTTGATAGATACGATAAGCCTTCGATCGGCTTTGAACGTGAGAAGACGTGTTAAAACTTGAATATTATTGTTGGGTTTTGGGGATTAATGGTTATTCAACTCGGAATCAGTGTACTTTTATGCAATTCACATGGCAAGCCAGTTGTTAGATGTTCTAAATTGATTGAGTATGGTTATATTTATTTCACTTACTGTTTTGTGTATAATGAGCGAGGGCCTCCGTGGCTAATGTCTCTTTTGCCTTAGTAGGCTATTAAGAATTGAGAAGCCATGGGTGATGTAATTGATTTAACGGGTGATGGAGGTGTCATCAAGCAAATCATAAGGCGTGCTAAAGCCGATGCTCGTAGTCCTACTGAGGACGTTCCTCTGGTGGATGGTATGTTCTTGCCGCTGACTTTCACATTTACTTTTTTAATATGTTGGATCTGTGAAATATTTGCATTTGTATAACTTTGCAGAAGAATATTGCTGTGATAGCTCAAAATGTGTGTTCACTTTGTGCTCAGTGTTGCTTTTGCTCCCTGGTGCAGAAATATATAGACCCCAATGGTTGAGTCAAATGGCATAACTGTTGGTTTCCTCCCAAGAGTTCAAAAGTTCAAGTTGAACCACTTGCCCATAGTTTTTTTGAGAATATACATATATATATATATATATATGTATGTATAGGGAGCTGTATTTAGCGTTTGAAGGTTCTCTCTTTGATAAGATCAATTATGAGTTGATTCTGTAGGAGATCTTACTTTTTAAGGGTTTGGGTAGAACAATCTGAGAGTAGAGGTACGATATACTGATGGCTGTTATCATTTGATTCAGTCTGTTTTATTGTTTCATGAGAAGAACTGTTGCCTTTTTCTTAACCATTCTTCATTGATGTATTACTCCTGCTTGTTCACTGGAAACAGTCAAAATTTTCAATTTAGATTCATAGAAAGTAATACTAAGTTTTGGATGCCATCTTTTTCTATTCAAAATGAAAGTATTCAAATATATGGGAGTTTGTGGCAGCATGCATATGTAATCTCTGGCAAAAGTGAATCCTAAGAGAGTTTTTTAACTGAATTCCTTTGGCTAATAAATCTGCCAATTTCTCCTGTTATATCATGCAGTGGTATCTTGATATATACTTCTTTGTCTGGAATAGTTCATTATGAAGGTACTCTTGCTGAAACTGGTGAAGTTTTTGATACTACACGTGAAGATAATATTGTGTTCTCTTTTGAGATTGGAAAGGGATCTGTAATTCAGGCTTGGGATCTTGCATTGAGAACCATGAAGGTCAAATTATGATTTCATTGTCACTCTCTTTATTTCTTTCTTTTTGCAGGAAAGCTCCTTTTACTTATTCTTTTTTGTTGTATCTTCCAGGTTGGGGAGGTTGCAAAAATCACTTGCAAGCCAGAATACGCCTATGGCAGTGCAGGCTCTCCTCCAGATATCCCACCTGCGTAAGCATCATAGTTCTTATCCTTAATTTTATTTTCATCTGGACATGAATGCTTTAACTGATAGCTACGTAAATGTGGATATTCAATATTTTAGTTGAAGACTGATCGGTATCTGGCAAACATTATAGAGGATTGTTCCCTGGAAATGGTGTCAAGACCAATTGCACTCCTATAGTTGGGACTCTATGTATTTGAGTCTTGGGAGATATGTAATTGATCTGACTTGGTTTGTTATTGACCTAATCTCGGCCAATTAGCCAACAGATTTGTTGTATTAGAGATTACTTTCCAGAAGTCCGGATGGGGAAATATTTAGGAGGTTTGGTGGGCTGGGCTTTCTTAAGCATCAGAGGCAACCAGCTCAACAATTTGCTTATCATTGTTCCATTAACAAAATGTTGAGAAGTTTGATGATTGTGCTTGGCAGATTGTTTTGTTTTTTTTCATGGTCACGTGGTAAATTATCTCATTAATTTCTGAGAACTGGCAGTTAAGTTAGAATTTACATATTTGATGCAGTGCAACCCTTATTTTTGAGGTGGAGCTGGTGTCCTGCACGCCAAGGAAGGGTTCTAGTCTCAGCAGTGTATCGGAAGAGAGAGCTAGGCTAGAGTAAGTTATACTTTCTCTTTATCAGTCATATCTTTTGTTTATTCAGTCGATCTAATGTGACAAAGAATACGATGACTTGCGTCAACTTTGTCAAAAACCTGGAAATCAGGGAGCTAAAGAGGCAAAGGGAGCTTGCTGCCGCTGCCAAAGAGGAAGAGAAGAAGAAGAGAGAAGAAGCCAAAGCTGCTGCCGCTGCCCGCATACAGGCCAAATTGGAAGCCAAGAAAGGTCAAGGGAAGGGAAAGGGCAAAGCGAAATAGGGTTAAATCCCATTTTTAATTAGAAAAGGGATTGTATTATATTACGATTGAATCGTACGGATACACCAAGCTGCTTGAAAGTTGATTTAGTGTAAACTTGAAGTTGTGATTAACTAGCGCAAACATTTAAAGTAGAGAATAATATCTTGCGTTAAGTTGAAGTAATATTAATGGCATTTACAGTTTTTAAGGGCTAGTACACCCTATTTTTACTTGCATTAAGTTGTGATTCACTAGCTCAAACAGTAAAACTCGGGAACAATAACTTATATTAGGATAACAAAAAGAGAAATAAAAGATGCAACTTAACTTCTTATCGCTTTTTTTTTTTTTAAAGTATATTTAACTTCACTTCCTGGTCAGTAGGCAGGCATATAACCCCACCGTTGCCTATGTTATGTCCATGTTGAGAGTAATGCCTGCTCTCAATATGGACATAACATAGGGACCAAATTTTTGTCCCTATGTCAGTAGGAAGGCATATTCCAAATAATGTGACTTTCATCGAGTGGGTAGTAAACAGGTATAATAAATGATTTTGACATTTGTGTAAATATATCAACCACCTCATGAAAAGCCACATCATCTGGGGATATAAATTTGGGATGTCCCCATCGATGTCTACAGGACTGTCAAGTAACTAACCCATGTATGAACCATCCATTTCACCTACTCTGGTTTCATGCCAACCAGATCCTGCTCTGAGTTTACAAACTGGACATGTTCCCTGTTGCCGCAGCCATGGGTCGATGCAATTTGCATGGAACTGCAAAATAACATAATTAATTTCAAATTCACTTAATCCACATAGCATTTGCACAAATGAATACTTACAACTGAATGCAAGACTATGTTGTATTCTCATCCCTATTCTATTCCCGTCATATCAGACATGAAACTACATCAGTGCAACTCCCAAGACACAAATTATAGGTTTACGCACACGAACTGTGCCATTAGCCTATTACTGTTCAGTAAGAAAAGATACTAGGAACATTTTATACTCCGGTTTTTTGAAAATGCATACGCAACAAAGGTATACAAAGCTTTTTCTTCCTCTTTTTTCAGCAAGTCACATATAAAATCTAATAATTTTTCAAAACATTTATCTTCCAAGTGCCCATAAGCATTTTAGTATAACTACATTAGCAGGAGCATTTGATTTTGTTCAAGAAAATTGAAGATAGGAGCTGCTAAAAGCTAAAAATCAATCCAAGAAATGGACAAACCTTATGCAAGCATGGCAAGCTACGGACAGTTTCACCAATGTTAACTTGCTCCAAGCAAACAGTGCAAGTCAATTCATTGTCATTCTTCAAACTCCCAACTGCAATTGCAGTATCTAGCTTTTTCTGCTAAAGACGGTGCAAAATGAAAGACTACATCTATGAGAATTTGAGTTAAATGGAAGGAAAAAAAAAAGAAAAAACTTCTTTTATGTGAAAATGCAATTTTTGTCGATACACAGGTAGAACAAAACAAGAGAAACAAGTAGACATCTATCCCAGCTGTTTTAATTATAAGATGAATGAAGGCAGCACAGCAACCAAATCGACAGTCACAAGTCAGAATGAA
>JAXCLQ010000006.1:3700370-3740073 GCA_035584115.1 Cedrela odorata | reverse complement strand
TGCCATACGCACCGTTTTAAAGTATCGTTGAAATTTATTATCTCCAGTAAGTCATGATTTAAGATTGACATGTTTTGATTTCAATTCACTAATTTTACCCCCCAAACCGGTGAATTATGATAAATAGGGAGGGGAGGGGCCTGTCCCCATATAAAATTAGGCAACTGTCTCGATTTCACATGCTGGAGTCCCCGTTTCAAACAACACGTGGGTTTCCCTTCCCAAGCACACTTGCCCTCTTTTCTTTAGGTCCCCTAGCCTACAAGACCATACCCTACCACCTCGCCTTTAAAAAGCCTATGTTCCTTCTTTATTTACATGTTTATGAAATCATCAATTCTAAAATAAAATAAAAATCTCAACCATAAGTCGTGCAAAATGGGGTAATAATATCTTCGTCTCTAGTCTCTCATATTTTTATAATTACAGACATAATTTATTTATTTAGATCAAATAAGTCCTTTATTTCTATTAAAATAAACATTAACTTTATTTAACATGTTGATTACGTTTTAATATCGGATTACATTACTGATTACTTGTAATAATTTTTTATTAGTAAAAGCCAATTTGAAATTGTCTTGTTGTTCTTGCCCAATATTGACTTTAATACTATGTGTAGTATTACTATTAGATGGTCAATCGCATGGGTTTCTCACATTGTTTATCAAAACAACAATCACTTTTTAATATTAAAAACTAAAAAAATAATAAATAGAAGGGTAATCGTGATCTGACGGCACAAGTTGAAGGACAGGGTGCCCTTAAAGTGGGAAAGCATAGGGCGGCTTCCGAAACGCCAGGTTGGCAGTCAGAAAAATACATTGTTAATTCAGGTTTTCAGACACAAGTCAGAGTCACTGCAGAGTGACCAAAAGCTAATATTTCTGATTACATGCGCTGCAACTCCATGACAAATCATGTGCAGTCACTTTTAACAGTAAATAGAAACCGTTTATCATGCTGACGAAAGCACAAGTCAATTATGACAAATCAAAAACATTTTTGTGGTACCCACAATAATCAATCCAACTGCTCCTCTTAAACAAATCAGATTGATCCTCTGGTCCCCGACTACACCAAACTGACAGAGATTCCCCGAATCACAAATTTAAAAATAAAAATAAATATTTGCATTTAATATATGTTGTATAATAAATACAGTACACTTG
The DNA here is from genome assembly GCA_035584115.1 of Cedrela odorata. Classification (NCBI taxonomy): domain Eukaryota; kingdom Viridiplantae; phylum Streptophyta; class Magnoliopsida; order Sapindales; family Meliaceae; genus Cedrela; species Cedrela odorata. Next base: position 3,738,901 of record JAXCLQ010000006.1, on the reverse strand, counting down.
ATTTTTACCCCCGGTTTCCATTCATCCACACATCCTCCCGATACGGAATTTTGATTGAGACTGCGCGGGCTCAAGATCAATCAAAACCCTAAATGCCGTCGTTTTGTCACGATGAGTACAGTTCCAATAAATCATAGAATAAAAGGATATGACTCCACTACAGTATTTTTGCATCCGTACAATTTTCCAAAATTTTTTATTTATATGCAAATTATTTACAAATAATGGTAATTAATTAGGCAACTAATCCAACCCTTTGACTAGCAAGATCACACCTAACTTCAGCAAATCCAACCCTAGATTTAACCAGATCAAACTCCATCCACACGTTTTGTTGATGATGATGACCAATCACAAAGGCTTCTATGCCCAGCAAGTCCGAATTACCAAATGTGAAGCAATACACCGAATCCTTACCCCTCACCATACCGGGCGCCCGATACAATAACCTTTGATCCGATACACTCATCTCGGCCCCACTAAATAGCAAACTCACTATTGGCAACTGGGGCAAGCTCGGCCGAGTCGTCTCAACTAAATAACACAAATCCATTGCTCCTTGGAAAACAAAATTAGGGTCTTCAAATATTCTTAATATCCCTTTCGTTTGTTGGATAAACTCATTTTTCAAAGCAGTGTAAACCGGACCCAAGAGAAATGTAAACTGGGTACCCGAGTCAACCATAGTTTGACCCGCTCCGGTATGGTCCGGGATAAAAGAAGATTTCGGTAAATTCAACAACTTACTCCCAACTTTTATGCCCTCAAGTTGAACGGTATATGCAACCCGATCAAAATACGGTAACGGATCGGATCTTCGAATCATAGGAGTATATTTTAAAGGTTTGAGCCACGAGAAACTGGAGTCCCCGAGAAGTAAAACACCAGACGAGTCAAAACCCGATATGCAATACGAGAATTTGGGGAACCCCATTTGAGTAATAAAAGATAACGTGCCACGGTTCATGCCCATTAACCCGGTAGTTCTCGAGTCTTCTTGAGAGTTAGAGCTAAAACCCGAATCCATGCACCCAAAAATAAACCCGGGGCGGAGCGAGGAGCCGATAAAGATAGTTTCAGTAGCGAGATTTCCTTCAATGGAGGTTGAGTCAGCGTAAGAGATGGCAACATGGCAGAGCTTTCTGGGGTCGCATGAAGCGGGTACGGGCAAGTCCCGGGTCCGGGTCTTGCATACGGGAGAGTTGCATGGGATAGGAGAATATGAAGAAGAAGAAAGTGGGTTAAAAACGGAGTTGACGTTAGTAGTTTTTTTACAGTGTAGCCATGAAAGTTCACTGCCCGTGTCGAGAACCATGGTGACATCTTGCGGAGGCGAGCCAAATTTGAGAGAGACAGTTAAGGAAACGTTGTGGCGAAAAGGGAGCTTGTTTGTGGAAGATGAAGAAGTAGTTTTGTAATAATGGGGTAGGGTTTGTGTTTTAAGTGGGAAAACAAGTGTTTGTTTCGTGGGAAAACAGTGGGAAAGAAGGAGGAAAATTGTGAGCTGAAGAAGAGAAAATATGGAAGCCATAACTATGAAAAGTATAATTTTTTGTGCTTGTGTTTGTGGTTATAATTTTTGTGGGGTTTTAAGTAGTAGTAAGGGTGTGATTGTAAGGAGAAAGACACGCATGCATTGAATAGCTACGTCTTTCAGTCTTTTGTTTGTTTTTGGGTTTCGTATTGTATTTCAGCACATGTATGTATATATACCATTATATATGTTGAGGTAACTGATTAATGAAATTGTAATTACAATAATTTTCCATTAATATTTAAAACTTAGTAGGTTCCCTCGGGTTTGTAATAATACAGCTGCACCCATATAGTGTTTCGTGTATGATTTTGACATTAGTTTTGGTATCTCCGCAGCCTTGGAAGCAAGCAATGCTATAGTATTCAAGGCATTTGTTTCATATTTGATCAAATCTCTTTTTTCTTTTTTTTTATTTATAGTTTTGAAAGAACCGACAAACCCTTTTTAAAAAGTTTAATGTAGAAGGTAGGCATATATAATTGGGGACAGAAAGCTTTAGTCTTATGGAAATCGGGAAGTAGCAGCAACCCACCAAAATCCATAGCATAGAAATGATAAAGATTAATAGATAATTATTTTAATTGGCTAGTTATTATTATCATTATGATGGGTGATTGTGACACATGATTAAATAAAAGGTGGGTTTGAATTTGAAACTTTCGGCAAACCTGGACAATTGAGAATTTGGTCTGTGGGAACAAATCAACCAACTCTATTAATTGGTCAATGATCGATGGAGTGTCAAGCATTAGGATTTAGGATTAGTTCATTATTAACACCAATCTTCAATGGCGATAAAAAAACATTTTGGAAGCTATCTACGTCTAACATTAAGATGCCAATGGGTTTCTTCGTATGCAATTATTAGACACATTTTTTTTGCACAAACGACACAAATATTAGACGGCAGCTAGCTAGTATGAATTAATGACGATTTTGAAAACAGCAGAAAATTACAAATTAAAGTTTGGTCCATCATTTTGATTTTAAATTCTGCAAGTCTAAGCTAGCTGTTACTTTTGTAGTCCACCCAACAATGGCGACTATAATTTCAACGAGAGGAAGACCAGCTACGTGTTCCACACCAATGATATTATAGGCTTGTATGGCATGGATAATGCAACATGCAAAGCGTGATGTGAATTTGATTCTTTGGCTATTTGACTGACGCGTTTTCAATTCAAGACCCCCACGCAATTAGATTATTTTATATTATTAATTGCTATAATTATAATATAAATATAAATATAAGAGAGGCAATGAAATCAAATTTGTCCACGTAATGGTGATTTTGATTGACATTTGACCAATACCATGAACACAACAAAACAATACTTGAGCTTGTCAATTTCATCTCTCTCTCTGGTTTTATTTTATACGAAGTTCAATTCATACGATAACTCCGCCCAATTATCTAAACAAAGCCCAATAGAAAAACCCAACTTCCCTTGAGCTTCAAGGTGTGTGGAAAAGCCCAATGAATAGTTAACTGAGAGAACATAGTGACATCAAATCAAATCCCATCTCATAGATAGAATTATACGATATAATTGTTGGAATGACACCTGAAAATCATATGTTAAAATTTGGAAACTTACATCTATCCATCCATATGCAATAATTTATTCTTCCTCACTCTTGCTTACCATAACTTTGAGACTGAGAAGTTGTCATTTTTGTTTAACTTCCATCCCACAGCAAGCATGGCTTTGAAGCCACTAAACGAAGTCTAAGTAAATAATTAATCGACCAGTTAAATAAAAATGAATGTTTACATAATGCTCAAGTAAAAAATGCAATAGTTGCAATAGTAGTTGTGTATCAATTCAATTGGTGATAAAGGAGATGATGTTACGAGTGTTATGAACCTTATAAATCAATTGTTTTTTAGCCACAACTATGCATGTTAGAAGGCCTACCTAGGTTGTCTGAGTATATCCTTTTTAACTGGAAATAATTGAATGGAATTTCAAATTTCCATAATGGTCTCTATCTAAAGCTCAAGCTCAAGCGCATCTGTCACTAAACTTGTCTGCATATGAGAATTGAGAGGATGATTCAACCATACAGGCCAATTCCAACTGTAAAGCTTCTCCCAATATCTTGCATCAATGCATTAATTGTACATCAAGAATCAAATCATATAATACTAATATCTAATAATTATTTGAATTAATCCTTGATTCCATTCTGTTATCACACTATAATTAAAATATTAATTCTATCCCTATAAGTGTTCATTCATATCCTATCAATTCGAATACGGCACCGTCACAAATTCACGATCTTATAGAATTTTGTAAGACGGGACAAAGAAAGTAATATCTTCCAATTGAGTGGTTCTAGTGGTTCAATCAAGAGTCCAAATCTTCAATCGGATCAAACAAAGTTAACCAAAGTGATCATCAAAATTCATGATCTAATAACATAGTTTATAAATTTCCAGCAAAGACAATGATGATAACGATGATCATCATCACCATGCCTTTGAAAATTTTATAGGGTGAATAAAGCAGTTGTAGATTTCTTGGAAAAAGAATGACAAAACAGCAAACTACAAGCTGCAAATAATATTATAAAAGGAACAATGAAAATGAACTGAAGACTCTGTAGTTCAATCAATGAAACTTGAAGAGTCAGCTTGATCTTGTTTTCCATCCAGTCACTTTACCTTTTTTGCTCCCAAACCGCCATGCTTTACTGCAAAGTTTCTATGTTTTAAGCACCAGCTCTTCTTCTTCTTCTACTGTCAAGATAAGAGCTATTAAATCTCCCTAAATTCATTCAATCTTCAATTCTTGAATCAGGGAGAAACCCTTTTTCAGTCTCAATATGTACAATCACTAACAGCATATGTTTTCCTTTTCTCTTCACCATCTTCTTGCTTCACTGTTAAAATCAACATCCCAACCTCTTCTTCTCCTCGAAGATATATTAAACAATGAAACCGGCCTACTATTTCTCCTCCACGTTATCCTAGAATCCGGACTAGAACTCGAACTCGAACTCGAAGATCCTGCCCCACCAAAGCAACCAAACATATTCCGGAAAACTCTCTCCAAAAATCCACCGCTTCTCTCTCTCCCTCGATTTCCTCTCGACCCCCACGAAATCCTCCTTGGCAAACCGCCAATATTGAACCCGCCGTCCATTTCTGTATAAACAACCGGCAGCTCTCTCTCGCCGCCTCTTCTCCCGCCCGAAAACCGCCCCACCGCAAACCCACCTCCTGGTAATCTCCATATCGTTAACCCCACAGCTTCCTCTTCATTTGATCCAATTACTGGCCCATTTTCTCCGTTCTCACCCTCTTCGACGGTATTCTGATTATTATTATCGGAAGGCAATTCATGTCTACAAACCGGACACGAATTTCGAAGCGACAACCAAGGAAGTATACAATCGGAATGATATATATGCTTACAAGGCATCTCTCTAGCTTCGGATCCCAATTCAAACGCTTCCTTACACACGGCGCAATGTGATTCCAGTTCCACGAAACTTGCATCTATTAATATGCTAGGCATAGATTCAATTGCGGCTTTTGACGCCGGTGGATGCTCGAATCCACCGATTCCGTTCATATCAAGTTGTGATAGCTGCTCAAGCAGGCGTTCAAATCCCGATCCAAGCAAAAACTCGGTCATACTCCTCGGCAACGGTCTTAATCCAGACCCTTCGCCGTCATCATAATATAATTCATATCCGTTACCGTTAGTTTCAACGTCTCCGTTGACCGGCCCACGAAGCACGATAACCGGATTGAACGGGGAGCGGTCTCCGCCGGTTCTGCGGCTTCTACGGAGAACCGGACCAGTTGAGTTGTTCAGATCTCGGTTGGAGCGGTTATTATTACTCCCGATCATGTACATAGCGGCAGCAGGGAATCTCCTTCGGCCGCCGCGGTGGATGTCGGTGGTTTGGATACCACGTGGCGGATTCTCGATCTCTTCGATGAAGCCTCCGTCGCAGTCGGGACACGTGACGGAGTCTCGGCTCAAAACCCTGACGAAGCGGCTGCATCTGTAGCACCAGTAAGAGGTCGATGATACCATTGAAGACATAGATACAGATCTGAGAAAACTCCGCAAAGAATCAAAATCGTTAAAAAAGATTCAAGCTTTTGTTCTGCATAACATATGGAGTATCTTTAACAGAAAATTTCTCGGAAAATTGAAGTAAATCCGAGAAAAAATTTAAACCAGATTTTGTAAAGTGAGAAATGGCGTTTGGGAGGAGCGAAAACAGAGGAGATAAGAGGATTATAAGGATCGCTGTGAAGGAAATTAAGGCTAAACCGCGGTCGTATTAGATACTCGCGTATTGTTTACGGCAGTGATCTTATGACATATGGTGAAGTTTTATTGGATTTTCAAAACGACGTCGAATTAATGGCCCAGGAGTGATTATCACATAAAATTTTTCACTTTTATCATGGATAGAATTAAAAAAAATAATAATTCCTCAATAATTAATATTTATTGACAACCAATTCATTTATTTATATGTAATTAATAATTAATGATTCTATTTTAAAAAATTATTTCATCTGAATTTTAAATATATTTTGAATTATTGACTTGAATAACACAACAGTTTCAGAGCTTTGATTATATGATTATAGTGATGCACACGCTTTTCCGTCACATTTTCATCCTCCTCCCAGCCCTACCAAAACATTCTATATTAATTTTGACTTGAATATCAAGGTCCGCAAAATCTTGATTGCTCCACACGCGCCTCCATGATATTCTGCCGAGAGTGAGACGTGGCAAACGAAAGGGGAGCGGAGGCAAGATTTGATAGCAGTGGACCACATTATCATCTGACACGTCGTTATCATCTACTCACCTCACCTCGCATCGCATGCTTTAATTCAAGACCGTGTTTGTTTGGTGGTTGTACATGTTTTTGCAAAAGCTATCTAGCTCATTAGTCATTATTGTCGGACATAGTCATGGAAAGGAACACTGTTGTTTAATTATAATTAACCTGAATATGATGATACTAATGTTAGTCTTACAAAGTTTACCTTTATCTTTTTTCTTTGCTTTTCATCGTTGAAAGCATATAATATGTATATGGTTGTAGTAGAACATTGGGTGGGTGGTTCCTTTGCCTTTTGTTCTTCCTTTATTCCTTGTATTGTGGGATTCATATCAAAAGAAAGAAAGAAAGAAAGACATAAAGCTTTAGACCCACCCTCTTTATACGGGGATGCCATTCATCGTCAATATCCCCTTTATATTCCTTTTATGTTTCTTTTCTTTTTGGCTCAATTGTGTATTTGTCAGCATCTATCAAAATGACTTTTTCAATTACACTTTAAATGAGGATTTGTTTGCAAGTAAATGTAGTTGAATTTTCTTATTCAACCTAGTGGGAGGAGGTCAAATTTAGGTTAGGACAAGATTCATATATAATTAAGTAGGCTTTAAGGATAAATGATCTTTTTCTGATTACTTACTTAGATTGTTGGGTACTTCTTCTACCAGTAAAATGAAAATGTCAAGAATTCCCAACTATATGTGTATGTATATATGCATATCACCGATCTCTTAATACATGTTTGGAAACGGCATGTCATGTGATTGATAATTATTTCATGTTACCATGGGAGGAGGAAGAAGGATTATATATCTGGACAACGCCTGTTGGAAATTATGCATATTATATGCAGTAAAAATTTAATATTACTTTAATTAATCTAATTAATTAAACATTCATTAATTCTCATACTAAAATCATATTATTTTAATATATTTTATAATATCAATAAAATAAAAAATTTAATTAAGATATTACTTTAGATCTTCACCATCAATCGGATTATATTAACATTTTTCAGATTTTTTGTAAATTTATAATTTAGAATGCTATTTAAATCTTCAAAACGTCCAAATTTAAATTTTTTTGTGAAATACAAAGTTCTAGATTTTCAAATATTCTTTCCAGATCTTTTTGAATCGCATTAATCTGATATTAAAATCAAAAGTTATGGTTCCAATACAGAAACTGTACAAATACCCAGTCACCAAAGTGTGTAGCCTCTAATTGTAACTCACATAAGATAGAGAATTAAGGTTTTAAAATTTCCATAAATCTTAAATATCATTTACACTCACGTACATTTTATTACCAAAACCGGGATTTATATACTTTTCATATTTTGACTTTTTAAACCATAATTTAAAAAGTCATTAAATAGATTCATAATCTTATTAATAATTTATTTTAAAATTTAAATATTATTTAATTAATTAAATAATATTATTTTAATAAAATTTAAAATTAAATATTATTTAATTAATTATATTAATTAAATAATATCATCTTAATCAAATTAGAAAACCTAGAATTAAATACAAATACTTTGTATAATTATTATTTAACCTAAAATAGTTTCTAAAACTATTAAATAAACCCTTCAAAATTATGAACTTAACAATTAAGTCCTTAATCATTAATCTACATAATTTAACATTAATTCTTCAATACCTTTTAATGTGTGATTCATTAGGTTTTTTCTTATGTTGGCAATGGAATTAGTTATAAATTTTTTAAGTTTAAATAAATTAATCTAATTAATTTATTCTCAATTAACTCCTTAATTAAGAAATTAAATTTTATAGATCATGAGTGGTATATAGCAATGCATCATGACCTTCAATTAAGAAAGAATACTAAATTAGTAAAATTTAGTCCGTATAAAATTACCGTATAATACAATTCTTTCGCCTCATAAATATCCCACCAAAAATTTTAGAATATGAAAAATGTATACTCTATTAAATCATGGTTATTTAAACTTTCGACTAAAGTTGATAATATAATTTTAGAGTTTTTGAAACTTCTTTCAGAATTCGCCATAGCCATGGACTTATATTATTACTTATGTCAAAATAGTGCATTTTGGGATATCAACTCTATGTTGTCTAGAGCGGAAAATATTTTATTGATCTCTCACAATCTTTATGTGCTTCTCATATTACTTAATCATTATCCTATGCACAATCTCGTTATGGATGACAGAGGTGTAATGTCAAAACATATATGATCCACAAACAAGATACCATGAAAATTCAAGTTTAAAGATTAGTCATACTATCGTAACTTAGAGAAATTCTATAGATACGCGAATAACACTCCATATGAGTTTCTTAAGCGGATCAATTTGATGAACTTGTTCTCTAATAAGTATCCATATATTAAATTAAGTGAACACCTTCACTAGTAGTTTATGAGATCAGTTACCTTCCTTTTTCAAAAAAGCAGATATAACATATGCCAATCTAATATAAATTTATCAATGTCTTAATTTTGATAATCCTACTACTGAAAACTTTTAAGAATGATGAGATCTCATAAATTAAATTTAAATTAATTTCTCTAATCGTTATTCTAAAAATTTTATATACAAGTAACAAAATTTATAAATAAATTGTCAATTTTATTAATTAATATAATAATATATAATTTCGTATTTATTGCTATTAGATCTAACATATAACCAACAAGGCCAACGTACCACAATAACGGGATAATTGGAATTTTGTTACCCCCGCCATTTAATAATTTAATACATACATATATAGCTTCACCTATAAATTAAGCTACCTGATATTAATCCATAAACAAAATAAATAAATAAATAAGAATACAATACAAATTCCTCCCTTTTTACTAAATAGAAACATCCCCACAAAAACAATTTTATTGTCGTATTTGCTTAGAGAAAAAAGGGCTCAATGGTGCTCACCACCTTCTTAACCTGATCAACGAACGATGTATACGACACCGTTCCATCGTTCCCTGCCAGCACCCTGTACTTGTCCTTCCTTGTAAAGTTTGTGCACTCAAACCCTAACGTTGCACCCAAGATTCTTTGCACGTAATTCGCAACGTCGTGCGGGCTTTTACCGGAGGAGCAGGTGGCTTCCGCAGGCAACTGGTTCAACAACGTCACTTCGTAAACTGGTCTAGGGTTCATGAAGAAGAAAATAGGGTCCAAACCTTTCCAGCCTCTTGCCGTAGTAGCATGGAAAAACCCTACTCTGTAATTCATCGCTACGGGAACTATCCGGTCTGTCAATTCCGCGAAAAGAGCGCTGAATCTTAGTAAAAATGGTTCTCTACAAGTTGTTCCCTCTGGACAAACAACCAGATCACCTTTGGTTAGTTCTCTTTTGATATTCTCTGCATCAACATGGCGAATTCTTGTTAATCGAACTGTCGGAATTGGTGATAGGATTTCTGATAATCGAGAAATGGAGTATGTGACAGCTGGGATTTTGCGTCTGAGTACAGTGGATAAGACTACAGGGTCCATTAGTGTTCGGTGGGTGCACACAAATAGAACACCGCTGTTGCTGACGGAAACTGGCGGCGGTGGTTTGCCTTTTACGATGATTTTGCCACCAAATATGCGGGATACGTAGGGAATCGCCCACATCGGTAAGATTAATCCTACGACAATTCGGATTATAGCTAGTAATATGCCAAATGGCATCCATAGGATGATTAGGAGAGCAATTGAGGGTGTCGGGAGCTTGACAAGGCGGCCGTCGTGGAAGATCACCGGCAGTGGGCGAAGGACTTGGGGGTCATGGTGCTTCTGGTTTGTGATAAACGGTGGGTGCATTTGTTCCTGATAACAAGGTATTGTTTAGGCAATGGTTAGTAACTTAGTATATTGTTCTATGCCAAAAAAGGAAAGTGTCAACATCTTATTCCTAGACATCAAAATGAAAAAAAAAACATTTTCAATTTCTTAAAATTTATTTGCTATATTTAATTTATAATGTTTCGTTGATCATTACAAAAGCATTGATGTTGCTTCTTAGAGAAAAGCTTGATATGTAACCTTTTAAAAAGCACTTCTTAATATTTTTACAGAATGAATGTGTTTCTTAAAAATGCTTTCCACCAAAACATTTTAAAGTTACTCACCTTGCATAGAGATAAGAATGAAGAACCTGAAGAAATTCTTCCTAAACCTAAGGTAGGTTTTTCATCGACAAACATTTTGGTGACCCGACTAGAAATGAAAGCAAAATCTCCTTTAACAATTCCCGTGGCAAACCCAAATCGGTTCACCAAAAGTTCACTGCCAATAACTTCATCAGCTCGCAAATGGTCCTTGACAAATCTCTCCACCATAATCCTAGGCGTTTTTGTCACCACAACTCTTCTATCATATGAGCTAAACACTTTCCACGCCTCCATATCAATGTCATCCATATAAAACTTGGGCAAAACAGCTCTCGCCACCGATTCAATCTCCAGCACACGAACGCCAGCAGTAGTAACAAAAATCATTAGCTTAAGCCCAACATCACCCATCCCCAACACTTCCAGTAACCGAATCACTGGCCAGAAGATCAATAACAATGCAAACCGGATCAAACCCGACGCCTCGAATGCTACTAACATGAAGTAGGAGAAGGGATCGGGGTCTTTCAAAAGAGTTCCTTCGAACTCTGAAACTACTGATGATTCCATTAAGGTTTGTGTTGCTTTTTTTTCTTTCTGATTTTGTTTCTTCTTCGTTTCCTAGCTGTGTTTTTGTGTGTGTAAGAAATGTATTTGATTCTTGCTTGTAAATCACCAGGTTTTATGGTTATAAGGTTTTGAGGTTAGGGTTTGGATTGACTGATCTGTAATGTAAGAACGAGGCAGTTTATCAGCTTACAACTACTTCTTTTTATACTTTTTTTTTTCTATTCGATCTTCGTATGCCCCTCTCGGTGGATATATCAGCAAAGAAAATAGGATTATACGCTACGTTAACATACAAAGATTGATTACTTAACCCCAACAACTTCGTCTACTCGTATAGCCATTTGTAATTTTGTATTTGGGTCCACATGTAATCTTTAATTAGGTTACTAACTAGATTACTTGAGCCGCCGTATGAGATTTGTATATTTATGTTATATATCTATTCATATTATACAAAACGTTTACAATTTCTGTGACAAGGTTCTTTCCACGTTGTTGCATGGGAAGCTAGCTAGCTTTTAAAAATTTTCCGATTGTCAATGGCGATTTTTGTTGTCTTCCAGTTTCGGGCTTGTCTTGTCTGATCATCATCTTGTCCAGAACTCTCTCAGCTTTCACGGTGACAGTTGTTTGGTTTCTCTTGTTCTCAATCTTCCAACGTGTCGTCGTGTCATCGGCTTGTACGAGAGTAAAGATTGATGTGGGTTTTTTTTAATGTCCACAAAATATAGCTTGGATTAATTAAAGAAATATTAACTTAATGAATAACTTGAGGCATTTGATGATTGGTATTGTCATTGTATGTTGTGGGAATTCATTCTTACAAGGGCATACATGTCCTTGTCTATGCAGTTTGTTCAATTAAAATATATTTAATAACTAATAATTAAGACATATGTTGATGTTTGTTTCCAAGTTTATTTGTCATTATCGTTGTTATATAATATTGGTAGTTGAGGACCGGCCAGTATTTGTTCATATTCATGGCCTGCTTGGATTGGAATGAAGTTCATGGGTTTAGCGGAGAATTAACTTAGTAAGTAGCACTGATAATTAATATAAATAAGAACATTGAATTAATCACCATTTGATCAAATATGTTCGATGGAAATCGTACCTGTAATTTGTGGTATATCACATTAATAGGTCATTCTTTGTATAAAAAATTAGGAACTCGGGCGTCCCAAGCCTGTAGATTGCCCACACTCAAAACTATTATAGGTTGAAATGAATAATATATTAAGGTTTTAATGTATAATAATTAAAATTCAGTAGGGTAGCTGTTGAAATGTAACCTTCATTTCATGAGAAAATCAACGTGTATCACAAACAATATATGAACTTAATAGGTCAGGACAATCATATTTAACTTTACCAATTTATTCAACCTTAAAAAACTTGCAAGTCACTTAATTTAATGGCTTAAAGTGTAGCGACAAAAGCACAAATTGTTAGTAGATTTCTAAGAAGAAGTACAAATTATCGCAATCTGAATTAATTGCATTGTGAAAGGTGCAATTTGATTGTCATGGGAGACTTGCAAGAAGAATACAAATTTGGTTTGAAACTTAAGCCTTCTGTTCTCTGACTGTGGTTGCTCAACTTCTTTTGTTGATCTTCCTTTCGGTTAAAGTAGTAAGCAAATTCTTCTGCTGATTTCAGGTTCTCTTCGGTATTTTTTTCTCCTGGTTAGGTGAGGTTGGTTTGAAGATTTTTGCTTTTGAGAAAATATTATCCAAGCAAAAATGGTATGTTTATCCAAAACAATAGATAATATATATTGGAACCCAAATTTCTAGGTCCATTTATCTGGGTGGACAAATTTCTAGAACTTGATCTCGAGCAAAAAGGCCACAATGAATAAAGGTTTCACAATTGGACTTGTAAGTTTCAATTAGCATAGCCCAAACAATCTGTTGCCTATCTGAAGAATTCAAGCCCAGCACAAGGATATTTCATCTTTTAGCAAACAAAACTCAAACCAAAACATTAATTGGACCAAACAAGAAAAATTAAGAAGCATTTGTGCTGTGCTTTTCCAAAAGCAAAGAAAACCCACATCCGGGGCCTTTGTGGAAGATGCTCTTTCATTCTTTCTAACCAACAAAAGCTGCATATAAATATTATATCTGAGATAATGTATTGTCAGCCTTGCCTTATGCCTATATTTTAAACTTTGTTGCATAGGATAAGGATGATTTTTGCACAACATGTGAGGCTATTTAGTCTCCTTATTAATACTTTTGTTTTTGAGCCTCACATGTTCTGTCTCTGCTCACTTCAAATTTTGCTCAAAACCATGAAACCCTAACCCTAATCCCGTTGTCATGTAAGACCAAATTATCTTTCACGTAATAGTAATACTATTATTATTCTGTATATTTTTCTTTTTCATCTCGTATGTATTCCATGATTTCAGCGCTTATATTTCGTAATATTAAAAAGCCTCCAAACTTGAACTTGGTGATGTGTATTCCATTTCTCTCTCACCTCACCATGTTCATAAATATACAGGTTAAAATTGATTGCAGATGGTGAGGTTACTGTCAAGATATTAATTAGTAGCCATGGAAGACAGTTAAAATATTGAGTAAAATTTAATCCCTTGTCTGCTAAGTTTACGGTCCATACCCACTTTTCGTTATTTATGTTCCAGTATATAGTTAGAAATAAATAAGTTAATTGAATGATCTTTTACACACGTCTGTAAGCATGGCTGTATCATCATCTTGGCCTTGAAAACAGCTGCACACGTTACATATGTTTTGGTGGACTCGAGTTAAAGAGACGCTGTTATCTGACACCATAATCGTTACAAGCTAAGCTAGCAGAAGAATAATAGAACCACTCAATAGATGAACAAGAAAATGGGAGAATACAACAGAAACAGATGTCGAAGGAGGACATTGCTGCAGTATTTTCCTCCACGGGTTAATTGTAAAGTAACATTAAGCTTCTGTGCTGCAGTATTTTCCTCCACGGGGTGATTGTAAAGTAACATTAAGCTTCTGTTTTATTAATTAACTTAAATTGTATTATCATCTTGGGTTCTGTGTTTTAATTTAGAACCACTTTCTTGGTCTCAACGTGCATCGGTTCTGTGTTTCTCTTTCCCTTAGGTTAAGGCAGTCAGCTGCTCAATTTTTAAATTTGACCAAGGAATAAGAAATTATATATATTGATTTTTTTTTTTGTTTTTTAAAGAAATTATATTTGAAAAAAATACCAACTCTTTTTATTTTTGCGACTAAAAATAAAAAACAAATTATCTTTTATTGTCCTTCTTCGACATGAGCTGAGCATCTACAAATCTTACGCCCATTCCGCGAAGTTATTCAGTTCATAAAGACACATGCATCACGCGCGGTCAAAAAGCGTGAACATGGGTCGCAGTCCAACAACACCACGTGTATATTTTTAACTTGCTAAGTGCAAATGAGGAGTGCGTTGCAGTGCTTCCCTTTATCTTCTCCATTCATAACTAGCGACGTGGCAATGCAACAAAATGGCATAATAACATTCGTATCCTTATTTTTTATTTTTTACAAATTTATGCATTAATTATCATATATAAATCAAATAGGTCCCGATGCTTTTAAAATAACAAAATTATGCTTATTATATAAATAAATAAATAAATTTATGAATATAAAAAACTTTAAGGGACTCAAATGTTATTATTCCGTAACAAAATTAAGGTTTTCGTTTATTTATTTATAGCACTAATAAGCTTTTTGGAACACACTCCCATTGTATTATTTAGTATCAATCTATTTTAATAAATAAATAAAAAAAATCATTTACACGATTAATTATAGAATTCGCTCGAATAATATAACAAAAAGTGTAAAATAAACAAATCGGTGTTCGTTTTGTAAATTACTTAAACTTTATAGAGTTAAATTCATTTAGAAAAATACCAAGGAAACATTCTCAAATAATTGACAAAAGTGAGGAGTCCCCCATTATTTACATTCTATTTGAATTACAATGTAAAAATTATGTATTTGTACATATAAAAAGTTTTGATTATTGTTGACTAATTAATTATAGGTACTTAAATGTCAACAAAGTAATGAAAATAATTAATCGATATTTTTATTTGAAATTCATGAACATAATTTCATGTGTTAAAACTTTAATCGTAGAAGAAAAAAATAACTATTAGTGTCATAACCGTAGCATTATTTCAACTAATCAACTCGATCTCAATAGTTTTAAATTTTAAACAGAGAAATTTGCTAAGTTTGTTTTGCTTCTATTTAGAAACATATATGTATCACAATTTTATTAGATGCACGTTAAATAGACTCAAAATAATCATATTCGTATAAAATAAAATTGATTGTGTTTTATAAACATTTATATTTATTCGATGGTTAATTAATTAATTGTCTATTTATTTATATTTTATGGTAATTATAATATATCAATTTAAAAATATATATATATATATATATTCAATATTTGGTTAGTTTTGATAATATAGAGTGGTGAATAGCATTAGACAGACCTAATTCTCAAAAGTGATTAAAGCTCAAATTTGTCTCAGAGGAGGCTAAAGATAAAAGAAAGCCATATTTACTGCCAGTATTGGTTATGAGAGTGACGGTTAGTTTTAGGCAGGGGATGTTCATTCCAAGGATTAACTCAATTCTTAAAATGAGTTTTAATTACGTGTCTAATAATATTTAAAATCCCCCATTAAATTATATATTAAATTAAATTTAAAAAATAAAGTGCTTATATCATCAAATTCAGATTCCCAATACAACTATGAAAATTCTCAACTGTTATTTAGCATTTAATCTCACGAATAAAACCCTAAAGACATCCTTGTAAGAACAAACCATTTAGAATCAATCTCAGCCGTTGCTTCTTTTACAAACGGTTCAGATCACTCCACCACTCAGCTTATTACTGCCTTTTTCTTCTTCACTCCACTAGTCTCTCAGAAATGGCTAAAGCCTCCATCAATTATCCACTCTCAATCCGATCTCTATTGATATGTTCATAACGTAGGTCACCCTAAGCAATACATAATCCTTACTTCATCACACAATCAAAGGCTTGGTTTTTTCTCTTCTTGTTCTTTTAGCTTCCATTTTTAGCTATGGATTGTTGATTTTGATTGTAAAAATCGTATCTTTTGACCTTCAAATAGAAACCCAGTTTGTATTTATAGCTCAAAGTTTCGATTTTTAATGCATAAATGATCACTGATATTCTTGTTCTTCTTCAAAGATGATGCCGGATATCACAATACGATCATCCATGTTCAAGAGTCCTGACTACGTTGAAGATTTAGGCAAGCTTATTCGCGAACAAAAGCAGCAACATCTACAAGAATCAACGCAAGTGAATACTTCTACTGCTGATCTCGAAAAAGAACTCAACATTTATAGAAGTGGTTCAGCCCCACCCACTGTTGAAGGTTCTTTAAGCTCAATAGGTGGTTTGTTCAAGAAAATAAGCAATAACAAAGGTGGGTTTCTGAGTGAGGAGGAGTTAAGGGCTGATCCAGCGTATGTAAATTATTATTACTCTAATGTGAACTTGAATCCAAGACTGCCTCCACCTTTGTTGTCCAAGGAGGATTGGAGGTTTACACAAAGATTGCGTGGAGGTGGAGAAGTGGGAGGGATTGGAGACCGGAGGAAGGTAAACGGGTCGCTTTTCTCGGTGCAGCCAGGGTTTGGAGGGAAGGAGGAGGAGAATGATGGCGGTGTAGCAGGTGGAGGAGAGTGGGGTGGAGATGGGTTGATTGGGTTGCCGGGGTTTGGGTTAGGGAGTAGGCAGAAGAGCATTGCAGAGATCTTTCAGGTGATAATTGCTGGTTTCTGGTTTTAGTTCGGTTTAGTTTCTGTTGAATACATGTTGTTTTAGTTTGGTTTTGTACTGTAAATTTTGTTAAAGCGTGGTTTATTTGTTGGTTTTTAAACGTATGGTATTGGTACGTGACAATCTGATGTTTAGTTGATGGGATGAAGTTGATGAGTTATTTGTATTTCATGGTAATTGTAATTGGATTATTCCATTGGGATTATTCGATTTTTGGTGTTTCTCAATGTTTGTAGCACGATGGTGTACTTTTGGGAGGACGTGGAATGATATGTTAACTCAAAATTATATGTTGATGATTAAATTATGTGGCTAGAATATTAGATCCATACCCGATTTTTAATATCATGCTGTTTTTACTTCGTTATTGACTTTTTTTTTTCACCTCAGCGTTTTTCCACATTTATAATGACTATTTGATTTGAATGCGTGCTCAGAAAAGAAAGAGAGATAATAAAAGAAAAGGAGATTGATTTTATCATTTAGGGTTTAGAAATAGTAACGTAGTTGCAATATGTGCCGGGTTTTTCCATTCTCCTAACGGGAGTCAATTTGACTGTTTTTCCATTTCTGAACGTTCATTTAATTGCTTTATGATGCTGGGTTGCGTACTCTCAGGCCAACTGCTTTCAATTTTTTCGTTTGCATTTTAAGTCTTGTTATACAGTGGTGTGCAAGGATGTGTCTGTCATTTTCTATTATAAACAAACAATTAATGGCAGCAAAACCATGGTCTTTTTGCTTAGGGATTATGTTCTTGTTAAGTAATGATGTGGTGCAAAGTGATTGGTCATTATGTTAGGTGCAAACAAGGAGAGGACTTGCTTCCATGCTTGTCTGGCATTTTTGAAAATATTTATGTAATTGGGTCTGATATTGACTGCAGATGAGAAATTCTTATCTTCTTGCCTTCTGTTAATGAATTTATGTTGTTTGCTTAGTGATCGCTTACAATGTTGAAGTTTTCTTTTCTTTCATAATTGGATGCTCATCATATATGTACAGAAGCATGTATATATTTATCTACTCATATAAGTTTGCATTAATGTGCATTATGTGAATGTGGTTGCATTTCCTATAAAAATGATGTGTTTGCAATAGGATAAAAACTGTAGTAGCATAATATTTACCTATTGTCTACTTGTATATCTGAATATATTGCAAATATCATTTTGGATATTCTGTTCTTATTTTTCAAATCATATGCTTCTTTTATAACTAATTCTTTAGTTTGTTTAATATTGTTTCATGATATTATTTTTATCCTTTTGCGGTATGCATACTTGGTTCTTGTTGGATCAAACTAGTTGCTCCTTTCCTCATAACCACTATTTTTTTCTCACATGCCATGAGCTTTATAATTTCCTTTTGTAATGCAGGATGATATGAATCATGCTGCCTCTGTATCAAGGCACCATTCTCGTCCACCTAGCCGCAATGCATTTGAGGATTCTGTTGAGAGTTCTGAAACCCAGTTTGCTCATCTGCATCATGATTTAGCATCCATTGATGCTTTAAGTCCTAGTGCAAATAAGCAGGGCTTGCAATCAGCTCAGAATGTTGGTACATCAGCTTCCCATACTTATGCGTCTGCTTTAGGTGCCTCTTTGTCAAGAAGCACCACACCTGATCCTCAACTTATAGCTAGAGCTCCTAGTCCGCACATTCTGCCTGTTGGAGTTGGGAGAGCTAGCTCTATGGATAAAAGAAGTGCCGGTGGTCCAAACCCTTTAAATGGTGTCTCAGCAAGCTTGAATGACTCGACAGAGCTAGTAGCTGCTTTGTCTGGATTGAATCTGTCAACAGACGGCATCACAGATCAAGAGAACCATTCAAGGTCTCAAAATCAACATGAAATTGATGATCGCCATAGTCTCTTCAATCTGCAAGGTGACCCAAGTCATATGAAACAACATTCCTACTTGAATAAGCCGGAATCAGGGCATCTTCTTATGCATTCTGCTTCCCATTCAGCTAAAGGATCTTATTCAAATATAGGTAAAAGCAATGGGGTAGGCATTGATATGAACAATACTTCTTTCATTGCTAATGGTCATAAGTCTGCTTTGTCATCATCAAACTCATATCTAAAAGGAACCTCTACCCCAACTCTAAATAGCGGAGGAAGTTCACCTTCTCATCAACAAGTTATAGGCAATATGAATTCTGCATTTTCAAACTTTAGCTTAAATGGGTTTGTAATGAATCCTTCATCACCACCAATGATGGGAAGCCAGCTTGGGAGTGGTACTTTGCCACCTTTATATGAAAATGCTGCCACTGCATCTGCAATGGGAGGAAATGGATTGGACTCAAGAGCATTGTCGGGTTTGGGTTTAGGACCGAATATGATGGCAGCAGCAGAATTGCAGAATATTAATAGACTGGGGAATCACACTGCTGGGAGTGCACTTCAGGTGCCTCTGATGGACCCATTATATCTTCAGTACCTGAGATCTAATGAATATGCGGCACAGCTTGCGGCTCTCAATGACCCTGCAATGGACATCGGTAATTCATATATGGATTTACTTGGACTGCAAAAAGCTTACTTAGGGGCATTGCTGTCACCTCAAAAATCACAGTATGGTGTACCCTACCTCAGTAAATCTGGTAGCTTGAACAATAACATCTACGGAAATCCTGCATTTGGTCTTGGCATGTCATATCCTGGGGGTCCTCTTCTTCCTAACTCTCCTATTGGATCTGGTAGTCCTGTCAGGCATGGTGAACGCAATATGCGCTTTTCTTCTGGGATGAGGAATCTGTCTGGTGGTGTCATGGGACCTTGGCACTCGGATGCTAGTGGTAGCTTGGACGAAACTTTTGCATCCTCTTTACTAGATGAATTTAAAAGCAACAAAACTAAATGTTTTGAATTGTCTGAAATCGCGGGTCATGTTGTTGAGTTCAGGTATAAACTAGCTGGTCAAACTTGTAGTGTTCTTAGTTCAGGTTTCCAGAAGTCTAATTCCTTCATTTATTACTATCTGTGGACAGTGCTGATCAGTATGGAAGCCGGTTTATTCAACAAAAGCTTGAAACTGCCACTACAGAGGAGAAAAACATGGTTTTCCATGAGATCATGCCCCAAGCTCTTTCATTAATGACTGATGTATTTGGTAACTATGTGATTCAGAAGGTACTTCTAATTTAAAAAATAATTACTATGATGTGTTATGGAGCTTCTATTATGATTATTTGTTGGTTTGATTTGGTTCAGGGAACCTCTTATCTTTTATTTTTCTGCATCTTCAATTATGTATTGGTTATTGTCTAAATTATTTTTGGAATATTAACTATTCATGGCTATTATTTCCTGTTTATCTTTAGTTTTTTGAGCATGGAACTGCATCCCAAATCAGAGAACTCGCCGACCAATTAACTGGGCATGTGCTGACCCTTAGCCTTCAAATGTATGGCTGTCGAGTTGTCCAAAAGGTATGCTTTATTTTGTTCATCCAACTTTTTCACACTTCTTATGATATGAATTTTCCTACATATTTTTTAGTAAAGAATGTTTGTTTGTGATCTGTATTCCTGCTACATACTTTAACTTCTTACACCATTGTATTGGACACACTGTTGACATAGTACTTTCTAGTTTCGTTTAGAGGGTATTCGGAAATCAAGAAATAGCAGGAATTATTTCAAAGCTGGCCTTAGCAAATGCCTGATCTTTTGCCATGCCTGAATTCTTTGAAAACAAACAGAAAGGATGGAATGGTAGTGTTACTGAATATCATGTGCAATCTTTGTTGCAAACAAACACCTGTCTCGTAGCTTATGTAGCATATTTATACACAGTTTTATGTTTTGTCTCAAGGGATGAGCTAACTTAGTGCTGATTGAATGTGTACTGCTGTGCACAATGTTGCATTGCAGCTTTTTTTTTTTTTTTTTTTTTTGCATTTAATGCACTTTGATCTGATCATTTAGGCAATAGAAGTTGTTGAACTGGACCGGCAGACTCAAATGGTTAAAGAACTTGATGGTCATATCATGCGCTGTGTACGTGATCAGAACGGGAACCATGTTATCCAGAAGTGTATTGAATGTATACCTGAGGATGCTATCCAGTTCGTTGTTTCTACATTTTATGATCAAGTTGTGACCCTGTCTACTCATCCTTATGGCTGTCGTGTCATACAGGTCCAGAAACTATTTAATTTTATCTCATATGTTTTTGTTTTTTGTTTCGTATAGTACAACCCGGGAGGATGAAACTAACACTTGCAATGCTAAAATAGTACAACTTTCATGTGGCAGAGAGTTCTGGAGCATTGCCATGATGCCAAAACTCAACGTATAATGATGGATGAGATTTTGCTGTCAGTTTGCATGTTGGCACAAGACCAATATGGGAATTATGTTGTACAGGTTTGTTGTGATCCTTGGAAGCTTTTCAAACCACCAGGCATGACTTTTTTTTTTTTTAATGGTATATCATTATTGTCATGGCAGGACTTTGCTTGGCTCTGTGTTGTTTATTTTTTAAAAATTATTTCCTTACTGCCATTCTAATTTTCGAACACATTACTGCAAGCCATTTTGCAGCTTTTCAGCTTTTGGATTGGTCTGTTTATAAGTGGCTGTTACTCATGCTAACTGTTCTTCTGACTTTTGGATGGGGGAAATAAATTCACCTACCTATGGGTTGCTAGACTATGCAATTTGTGGAAATTTAGTTAGTATGAAATAGGAGTCTTCTGATTTGTACTTTTCCTATAAATGTCCTGACATATCCATTTAATCAGTTTCATTTCTTTTCATGCAAGTCCTTCCTGCCTGTGCATGCAAAAAATTAAGAGTATATATGTTTCTGTCACTTTCCCCCTCCCTCTCTTTATTTTGAACCTAAGTTTTTACCTCACTTCTAATTGCTCGTTCAAAATGTTGTAGCATGTACTGGAACATGGAAAACCACATGAACGCTCAGCTATAATTAAGAAATTAACTGGGCAGATTGTTCAAATGAGCCAGCAGAAGTTTGCCTCTAATGTTATAGAGAAGTGTTTAACTTTTGGAACTCCTGCCGAACGCCAGACCCTGGTGAATGAGATGCTTGGTTCCATTGATGAAAATGAGCCTCTTCAGGTTTGCCAATTCTTCATGTGCTCAGCATTACTAAATTAAATGAATATTTTTTTTACATTATAAATCAGCCTCTTAAATATAGATATATCGTGGACAAGTATGTTGGATTTAGTTTCACTTTCTAGTGATAGATCTTCCAGAGCTTCCCATTTCAACAATTGGGTTGGGCTTGTGCGATTTCATCACTCTTTTAGATAATTAGTCTAAAAAAGTTGAATAATTAGGTTTGATGTTTAAGGCCCTCGACTAGGTCCTAAAGAATCTGATGTGAAATTATGTATAACTACGTGAAGTAATGCTACATATTCTGGCTTCAAATGGAATTATTTTTTACTAGACACAGTTTAACCTAAAGAGTCAACTCTTTAGGTTCTGTTGGGTTGGTTGTCACTGGGGCCTTACTGTCAGATCTTTGATCAACTGATATAGTTTCCCATGCTTGTAAGTTAAAATTCCATGCATGCTAAAATGATATTTGGATGTCTGGGAAGTTGAGTGGGTTCTTTGTGCTGCAACATATCACTTGAATGTATAATTCCAATCAGGAAATAGGCAAGTGTATTAACTTAATTGCTAATGCTTTTAAATGGTGGTGGTTTGGTCATGTAAACTATTTTATCTGTGTTCTGATATTTGTTCTTCCTGACGTATGTAGGTGATGATGAAAGATCAGTTTGCAAACTATGTTGTACAGAAGGTGTTGGAAACTTGTGATGATCAGCAACTTGAATTGATTCTCAATCGAATAAAGGTTCACTTGAATGCTCTGAAGAAGTATACTTACGGGAAGCATATAGTTGCGCGTGTAGAAAAACTTGTTGCAGCCGGGGGTATTTATCTTCTCTTCCTTTACAATGTTCGGATTCCTTGGTTTGTTGGATTTGGAGAAGCTCATTTCTGAATTCTGAGGACTTCTGATGCCCAATTTTTCTCTTTTTTAACAGATCATTGTTGTTTGGAAATTGCTGTACAATCTGCGAGCTCTCTAGCAATTAATTTTCTTGCATTCTAGTGTTCGCTTCACTGAATTCCATGAATCAAGAGTAGGAAAATTAAGGGATAATTCACTTTCTGTTCAACATGTATATTGAAATCATAATTTCAGGTTGAATACTTGCGATCTTTCAAGAGTTTTGAAAATGGAAACTGTTTTGCTGCTAAAGCACAGGGTTTTAGAATAATGCATGACTCGTGCTTTCTTATCTGTTCACCCACACACATGCATGCACACAAGAAGAATGCATGTGTTGTTATTTCTAAAAGATCTCTGGGGTTGTTCCCGGAGAATAACACTAAGTCTCTTTTTCCTAATGTCCGATAAATATCCTTTCCTGTCTTAACACTTGACATTTTCAGCTAACATGGGAAGATCTGATGATGTTATTGCTTTGCCTTAGTTACATTGTTATAACAAGGAGCTTTCTAACAAGGTTCTTATTTTGCAGAGAGGAGGATAAGCGTAATGACTCCACATCCGGCATAGATGTAGGAAAGAAAGTTGTACAGCTAACTGAGGATAGTATGAGTGCCACTCTCTTTCTTTTTTTTCTTTCTATGTCTAGTACTGGCTCTTTCTATTTATTTGGATAGATTGGAGCTCTGATTGGAAATAAAAATTGTTGCTTGTACTTAAAAACTGTACATTTGTTAGTTTGAGGATATACCTAGAATCAGGCTAGCTGAGGCACAGATGGTACACTGATGCCCTGAAGAGAAAATTTTACTGTACAAGTTTTAAGGGTGTAAAAAGGGAGGAGGTAGTGAATCGTGACTGTATAAATGTTATCAGGCCGAGATAGCCTGAGTTTAGGAGCTGGATTTTTTTTTCCAAATGTATGGATTGTTTTAACTTTGTTGAAGGAACTTTTTTACCCCTATATCATTTAACCTTGAAACTATTGAAAGCCACACGTCGCAACCTAGATTTTAATTCTTCACGATCAAAATCTTTGATTGGAAGTAAAAATCATTCAACCAGAACTTGATTTAGTTTTAACAGTATCAGATAAAAACATTGCCGAAATTTGGCATTGTTTTCATGCCTGCCAGCAACTTATTCTGCAGAGCCTGTAAACACGGCAACAATTATTCATCTTCCAGTTTCAGATACTCGGTGTGAGCTTTGCCGTCCATTTTCCTCTATAAAGTGCGGATAAGGTAATCGACAGACTTGATATTTCTGTATAACCTTGGACAATGTTCATCATCCGCCATTGATTCCACCGGTCCGATTTCTACTTCATCACTTGGAAACACAAATGTTGCCACCGATATTCTTGCCTTCTTTTTATTCGTCACAGCTGTGTTCAATGCTTTTGTATACCCCATTACTCCAAAACTGAAAAACCAACAAAACAGAGAATATCAATGTCCATGCTGTGGTATTCTAAAGCTATTAGCAGGGAAGTTTTTTTATTATCAAATGCCTCGGCGACGTCACCAATGTTTACTACGATTGCATCTGGACATGGTTTTACAGGAACCCATCTGTCTTTATGCTTAATTTGGAGGCCAGTGATATCATCATCTTGCAGAAGTAGTTATTGTGCTTGCTTCGGAATGGGGGCTAATACCAAGAACAAGATCGGGCCTGGAACAAGTTGGATAATAGCTCATTCTTATGGCTTGTTTCATCTCCCAATGTAACATTTTTAGACAATCTTCATCCATTCAATATTCCCTCTGTTACCTTATGTATTTCAGCAGAGTATTGCTCTACAGCTTCCCTATTGAAACGAACATAAGGAATGAAATAAATATTTGATTATCAATGACTGCTTTGTTTTAGTACTCAAATTTCGATTCATTATAAAGAGAGAAATGATAACACATACTTGAAACCAGGGATTGATCCTAGATGGGAGAGTCATTAGGAAGAAGAGATCCCCCCAGTAGAGTTTTTGCTACTCTGAGACTACATATCCTGCCCATATCCTTGAAGATCATTTTCTGCCATTGCATACTTCGTTTTCTCATCCAAAGGTAGTTGAAAGAATGCTGCTACTGCTGCCTTCATATCATTCGAAACCTTTTCTTCCACCCCATGATTTGTTATCTGCAAAAAACACAACCCGGGTTTTATGTTTCATAATACGGGGTATAAGAAACTGTTGCATTAGCTCAAATTTACCTGAAAGAAACCCCATTCTTTGCAAGCAGTGTCTAGTTTTCTTAGTTCATCTTCATCTCCTTTTGCCAGCAAGGAGAAGTTTATGACTGTTATTTTGGATGAAGCTGGAGAGAACTCAGACTGATCAACTGGCCCGTTCTGGTGTTCTTGTACATATTGTTCAGGCACGCATTGAGAATCATTCCTCACAATCTCCTGAACGCTCGGCATAGGTAAAGATTTTCCCCAACCCAACCGCTCATCTTCTTGAACAAATCCACTCTCAACTTGGCGGTCATTGTTTTTGGCATTCCAATGGCTGCAATTTACTTTGATTATATTATATTTTGAGTTTCTATCTACAAATGCCTCAGGATAAATTAAATATTTGATTGAAAATACCTCGATTTAGTATCAAATTAATTTAAGTATTCTTCCTGAAATCTGAGGGGAATGAATTGTAACAATATTCTAAGAACTTGAATCGGTAGATATCCTTTTCCATGAAATTGTAAGCTGGCCTTTGTGACCCTAAGATCTCGAGTTATCAGATCACAGAAAGCCATAAGAGAATGCTTAAAATGCAAGAAAGCAGAGAAAACTAGAAGCCAGTAAGCATTAAAAATCAGTGGGTTGAGCCCCCATGAGGAGACCAGTTCATGATTCTACTAAACATTTCAGCTACAATTCAACTTCCATAAATATCAAATTGAACTATAAACTTTGAATTACCAATAATAAGAAATCCTGTTTCAAGCATTGGAAACAATATCAGAAACCATACATTATTCCATCAATTAGGAGGACAAAATGTAATGACATAGCGTGGAGCTCTGCAAGTCTTGAGGCCTGTAGAATCATCATAGGCATAGCTATAAGCCCTGGGACAAATTGCTTTGAAGAGATGGGAAAAAATAGTTGGCCTGCAACTTTTCGGATTTGCATACTCCCCAGTGCAACAATACCTATCAGTTTTTGCAGCCAAACAAGCACTTTTGCAACCCACAACCTTCCCTCCTCGCTTCACCACCAAATTAGTAGGGCAACAAACGTTCAAATCAGCCTCACAGGCGGCAACTCCACAGCCTACACCACCGCCTATCGGTGCCATTGAAACTGGAATGTTAAACCCATCAACTAAACTTACATCATAGTAATGCAAGGCAGATTCTTGTGTCCCAAGCGTCATTTCTACTATCGTTGCTGGTGGTACACCACCTATGCCTTTGCATTGCAGAAGGCCGGCACAGTCTCCAGTTTGGCATGATACTTTACCGGTTGTTTCATCCAAGCAACAGCCTTGTCTTGGCCAGATTCTGCCTGACCATTTTTCAGGAACCTCAAGGACAGTTTGCTCCCCACTGCATAGAAGGAAGCCGCCTTCATTGAGAGTTTCATGGCCAACAGTTCCAAGGATTCCAGGCCATATGTTTTCCTTGCAGTTGTTTACTAATATCAGTTGAATAGCATCTGTGAAGGAGATGCAGAAAAAGAAGAAGAAACAGAAAAGATGCGAAGAAGTTGGCATTTGTTTTGAATTTTGGTGATGGGAAACTGGTGGTTCATGCTCTGTATAAGCCTGTGAATCTGCATGTGGGAGACAGGTGTTTCCTTCTTTTTTCCCATTAAGAAAGACTTTACATTTTTGACAACTGCATGTGTAAAAACGGTTTACTAACAAAAGAACACGTCCAATATTTAAATAAATCTTTGAATTTTGCAGACAGTTAAAAGTTTTCTTTCATCTCCACCATTTTTTTTAAAAAATAAAAAATAAAAAATAAAAATGGTCTTCTGACTGGATCCCAATATCAACCCCTGTACATATTACATTCGAACTTTGTAATTGCTCTAGCTTTGATGAATTAAGCAATGCCAAGAATTAGCATGCTGCAATAGTAACAATAAAGCACTTCTGCATCTTCTGCATTAAGCACCTTTTTTTTTTTTTTTAAGTTAATTAGTAGAGTAATGCAGAAGTTCGTATTTTATAAAATACAATTCTAACCCACCAACTATCTCCCTACTTTATCACTCGGCCACGCCAAAATTTAATGTTGAATTACTCAGATTTATGTATATATTTGCACACAAACATCTGCAGTAAACAAAATAATAATTAGAGGGTATTTCATTTAGAATATCTTCTCCGACTGAAAATACAGTAAATTGACTAAAAGTAACTTTTAATGCCCAAAAAGTGCTTTTTCAGAAACCTAATAAACAATTGGATTTCCATTTTGAAAGTAAAGGAGAATTAACTCAACGTAACCCATCCTGCCTCCCACTTTGTTCTCTCTTTTTAAAATAAGATTCCATTCTTTATATTAAAGAAATGCATAAACCCGTTTGTTAAAAATGTCTGTAAGAGTAGGTTTTCTGTAGGGGTTTTTCAAAGATGCAAGTTGAACCTTAGATTAATACAATAACCACTGGGACTAAAAACAATTATTTGATACAAACGGGGAATACCTCTAATTTTGATTATCTGATAACCCTATGAGATTTCATCTTCAATTAATTCACTTAGCAACTGGGATTTAAAAAACCTTTTAACTTTTGATTCCATTTTCAATTAAAATTCAACAATAATCATACAATCTATAAAAAAAATTCAAGGAAATACGTCAATTCCCAACCAATAAATAAATTAACTGTTAACTGTTGCAATAGATAAGAATCTCTGATACAAAATTTTCGTTTGTTTCTCGAGAAAAAAAGGAAAGTGAAAGAGCAGAATAATGCTGGTAGTGAAAGGTTTTGGAACCATAACGGTCGCGAACCAGGGAGCTGATCGGTTCAAAACGGCGGCCAACGGCCGGTCTAGGGTAAGCGTTTGTTTATTAAATTTTATTTTTTTTAGTTTTTCGGGGTACAACCGTTTCTGTTGCAACCGGGAGTCCCGGTTTCTCACTTACTAAAACCGGTCCACTTCATCACATAACTGGATGATCCGGTAAAACCCGAACTAATTATGGTTAACCAAACCGGCTAGGACCGAACCCTAACCGGTTCGTCCAGTTATCCTCTTCACGGTTTATATTTTACCCTACCCCATTAACTCGGTTTTCTCTCTCACTTTCGACAAGGGAAACTCCAAACGCAAGTAAGTTCGAATTTTTCTATTTTCTTTATATTTTTATTTTTGGAAATTTATTTTGTGTTTTTGTTTTTTAATTTTGTTTTCATATAGTTACTATATTTACTGGAATTTAATTAATGCCTTTTTATTTTAGCATGCATGCTTTTGTCATTCTTTTTTTCTTTTCTAAAAAAAGTTTTCTGGGTATTTATTGTGTTTTGTTAAGTTTATAGTGTAGCTTGTTGGCTTAGTGCATGTTAAATTACTTTAGTTTTGTAACAGAAGTTTAGCATTGTTGTTGTTGTTGTGTTTTTTTTTTTTTTTTTGAAATTTTCTTCACTTATTTGGTATTATTTTTACATAATATGTTTTTTTTTTCTACGATCATAGAGGAAGGGTTTTTTTTTTTTTTTTTTAATTTTTACAAAATTAATTGCTTCAGTTTGAGTCTTATACGAAGACAGAAGTGGTTCTCTAGTAAGTTTTACCATTAACAGACTATTCTTTTGCCAATTGCATTTCTAAGGTTGATGTAATGGCATCTGGACTGGAACCTTTACCGATAACTCCACAAAAACATGACCCGGCATGGAAGCACTGCCAAATGTTCAAAAATGGTGATAAAGTGCAGCTGAAGTGTATGTACTGTGGCAAACTATTTAAGGGTGGTGGGATTCATAGGATTAAGGAACATTTAGCATGCCAAAAGGGTAATGCATCTACTTGTTCGCATGTTCCACTAGATGTTCGTCATGCAATGCAACAAAGTTTGGATGGGGTTGTAATGAAAAAGAAGAAGAAACAAAAGATTGCAGAAGAAATCACGAATAATAACCCAAATTTTAGTGAGGTAGATGCCCTTGCTGATCAGGGTGATGTTAGTACTGGTGTGCAGATGATGGATCGTGCAAATATGCTTGAGAATTCTTCAAGGTTATTAGTTAACAGAGAAGTGACAGACAATATTGGTGGAGATAGGAGAAAGAGATTGAGAGGGAAAAATTCTTCTACAAATGCAAATGCTGTTTGTACGGCAATTGTTTCGTTAGATGCTAAGAGGGCGAATAATCCTATCTTTATGGCAGTAGGAAGATTTCTGTATGACATAGGGGCACCATTAGATGCTGTGAACTCGGACTATTTCCAACCAATGGTTGATGCCATTGCTTCAGAAGGATCTGAGGCTGTGATTCCTTCATATCATGATATTCGGGGTTGGATACTGAAGAATTCGGTTGAGGAGGTGAAGAGTGATATTGACAAATGCAAAGCAACATGGGGAAGGACTGGTTGTTCTATTTTGGTTGACCAATGGAGCACGGAAACAGGTAGGGCTTTGCTGTGTTTTTCAGCGTATTGTCCTGAAGGAACAGTGTTTTTAAAATCAGTTGATGCATCTGGCATTGTGAATTCCTCGGATTCTCTGTATGAGTTGCTTAAGCAAGTTGTGGAAGAAGTTGGAGCAAGAAATGTTTTGCAAGTGATTACTAGTAGTGAACAGCAGTATATTGTTGCTGGGAGAAGGCTAACTGTTACATTCCCTACTCTCTATTGGACTCCATGTGCGGCTCGTTGCTTGGATTTGATACTTGAGGATTTTGCAAAGCTTGAGTGGATAAATGCAATTATTGAACAGGCTAGAGCTATCACGAGATTTGTGTACAATCATAGTGTGGTTTTGAATATGGTGAGGAGTTATACTTTTGGCAATGATATTGTAGAACCGGGAATCACTCGCTCCGCTTCAAACTTTACAACATTGAAAAGAATGATTGCTCTTAAACATAATTTGCAGGAGATGATTACTTCACAGGAGTGGATGGATTGTCCATATTCAAAAAAACCGGGTGGACTGGAAATGTTAGATACAGTAAGTAATCAGTCGTTTTGGACTTCTTCTGGTCTGATTGTCCGTTTAACAAATCCCCTTTTACGACTTTTGCGAATTATTGGTAGTGAGAGGAGGCCTGCAATAGGATATGTATATGCTGGAATGTATCGAGCAAAAGATACAATTAAGAAAGAACTATGTAAGAGAGACGAGTATATGGTCTACTGGAATATTATAGATCACTGGTGGGAACAACTGTGGCATCTTCCTCTTCATGCTGCAGGTTTCTTCCTCAACCCCAAGTTCTTTTATAGTATTGAAGGTGACATGTACAATAAGATCGTGTCAGGGATGTTTGATTGCATAGAGAGATTGGTTCCTGATACAAAAGTGCAGGATAAAATTATCAAAGAGATAAACTCATACAAAAATGCTGTTGGAGATTTTGGGAGGAAGATGGCAATCAGAGCTAAAGACACTTTACTTCCTGGTAAGGGTCCATTCTGTTTGATTGTCTGCTTATTTTCAACTACTATAACTGACTTACCTGCTTTGTATTAGGTAATCTACTGGAAATATACCTCTAGCTGGGAGGGTAGTTAGTTATGAATAAAACCCAAGAAAAGTCCCCTAAGTTTTGCATGTATAAATCTGTTGGGGAACTTTTTGTTTGTTAGATCTATTCAGTATGAACCTTCATGCAATGGGAAAAAAACCTTGCATATCTGGCATCCATGTCGGATGCAGTCCTTGTTTTGGTGATTATATCCTTTTGATATTTAGCTGACATTTTAATATGCTATATGTTGTAGCTGAATGGTGGTCAACATATGGAGGAAGTTGCCCGAATTTGGCACGTTTAGCCATCCGTATTCTTAGTCAAACTAGCAGTTTGATGGGATATAAGGGAACTCAGATTCCTTTTGAGCAAATATATGATACAAGGAACTGCTTAGAGCGTCAGCGTATCAGTGACCTCGTCTTTGTCCAGTACAACTTGCGACTGAAACAAATGTAAGTAGAAACTAAGGACTCTCAATATTTTTGTGGAGGGTATTTGACAATTTCAATTGAAATATCATTATTATTTCACCAACTAGCTTTCTTACAGTTTTGGCAAGAAGAAAGAAGAGGATTCTACGGTAATGGACCCCATGTCATTTGACAGCCTTAGCACTGTTGAAGACTGGATCTCAGGGAAGGACGTATTTTTTGAGGACTATGGGAGTTCAGACTGGATGGTAGTTAATCCACCCTCTGGTAATGCCATGCCTTTAGGATCTTCAGATGATGAAGTTGAAGAGTTAGCTGGAGGTAATTATAGTTCATTGCATGTAAAAAAATATTGTTGAAAAAACTTTGTAATTAAACTACTTTTTGGTTAATATGCAGGTTTTGATGATTATGAGATTTTTACTAGAGTGAAAGAGAGTGAGGAGGACTAAGACATTGACGAAATGTAGTAAGCTGGTAGACCGCAGTCAAGACTCAAAGGGAAACTTTTTTTGTGGAGAGATAAGTTGATGAATGTTGCCTTCTTCACTCTATCAATCAGAAAACTTAGTGTTAGTTAATTATTTATCTATCTTTGATACTGATTAAAACCGTAGAAAATACTGTATTACTTAGATTCCATAGTGGCTGGGAAGATGTAGGAATATAATTAAAAAGCAGACTTGTACTTTGGGGCTTCAAATGCTTCTATGTTAGTAATATTCCGTAATGGTTGGAGTTATTATTGTTAGATTTAAATTTATTGCTATTCTAGGTAAAAAGATGAAACAGACAAAGAAAGGTATGATCATGGTGCTCAGCCTCCAGTTGCTTGTTGGTCTGTCCATCAACTTTTTAGAACCTTCTAGTACAGGTGGGTAGTTTTATGTTAGAGAAAAGGCCATTATAGCAAGCAATGTATAAAAGAATGTAGTTGTAAATTTTCAAATTCCGTGTATATATAGTGTTTGTTTTAGGGAATAATTCAAGCCTCTCAATCCAAGACAATGCCAAGCTTTTTTTTCATGATAAAACTTTTAGGTGACTTGTTGACAAATATGTTCTATTTCAATAGAAATTATTTGATTACATTGGAAAAGAAGGCACCACTTGAGGGCAGCCATGAAGAATTATTCTCCATCAATCATTTCTGTGTATGGCAGGGAGACCTATTTGAGCTATCCGGTCTCCATGATGAAATTATGTTTGCATTCTTGATTATTTCTTAATTTATATGTTGTAACCAGTTTGAAAGCAACAGCCTCCATTCTTGATTACTGATTTTAAAACATTAATTTCTAAGGCTCATTGTCTTTATACTTGGGTCTTTAAAAGTTAAAACTGATTCTGAGGGAGAAAAACTTATTTTCATGCAAGTGCTTTTGGTCATTACAAAAATCTGGGCGGGTTAGGCCATTTTTAGTCATGGGTGACCAATTGCCAAACTGTTGTTTCTTTGCTTTTTGAGAAGAATCAGGGACGATCAGCTCCAGCATATTCCATGACAAAACCCATTAAATAAAGAAATCATGTTTTTCATTCCACAAGTTTCTGTAATGTTTTCTATAGCAGTTTGTATTTTATATATGCATGCTAAAAGATGACTGTGTTGAACTTGATTATTTATGAATGTTAGGATTGATTTGTCTAAGGCTCAAAGCACCTAACAATTAGGTGAAGTTGCAACCTCAGTGATATTGAATGTGGGAAATTTTTTAGAGCACTCATCTGCCTGCCACTACATATTGTTGCCCTATAATTTGGATGTATTTTTGTGATTATTGGCTTTCTAGACATATTTGCAGGTCCGCCGACCAATAATAATCATCTAACAGTTAGTTGAAAAAGAAGGTGAATGATGAGAATGTGAGATCAACTTTACAGTAAGCAAGTGTTTGTCTTCAATGGAATGTCAATATCATCTAGTGGAAGAATACTGTTCTGGACTTGTATTAGGATAATGCTAAACTTGTACATTTGCATACAGAGAGAACGATTTGTGGCACAAAAGCAAAATAATTCAATGCGCCCACTTCAAAGGTTGGCATCTTTGTCACTAATCCTTGATTGATTTGTTTGTTATGAAAATTATGCTTAATGTTCACATCATGAAATACTCTTGAAACCAAAATTTAACAGAACAAATGGGGGAGAAGCAGAGGAGATACTTCTACTAATAAGTTTACGAACTACAACCCAAGACGGGCATTTGATACATTTACATTGGGACAAATGTACTATACCCATATAGTGAGAAAAATTAAAATCTGAAAAGGTGTGAAAAAAAAAGGGAGAAAAGAAAAACTGTCCCTAATCATGGCTACCTACCATCACCTCTACCTGAAAGTGGTGAAGATGGGCCTGCTTCAATAACAACATCTCCATCGTCACCGGGGAATGACCAATTACTCACTTTCTCAAGAAATGAAGAATTAGAATATGAATGAACAAAATCTTCAAACTCAGGACCATTACTCCCACCACCACCAGTATTATCTTTCTTACCATCATAGGCATCAGGTGCTGCAACCACCTGAGGCAATGCTACCTCTCCTTCCAAGTATCTCTCCACTTGCCTCATCGTTGGCCGTGCCTCGGCCGCATTGTTAGAACACATTAGCCCCAATTTCACCACAACCAGTGCCTCAATCTCATCAAATTCACCATTCAATCTTGGATCCACTACATCAAGATTTGCACCAACTTTCCATCTGTCCCAAACCCAGTCAACTAATATGAGTTCTTCTGGCAATGCCTTAGGGTCAATAGGTCTTCTCCCACATACAACTTCAAGCAAAAGTGCACCAAATGCAAACACATCTGAACTTGTTGTAGGTTTCCCGGTGCGTGTGAGCTCAGGGGCTAAGTATCCTAATGTTCCCACAACTCTTGTTGTGCTTGGATTTGAGCCATGTTCATATAACTTAGCCAGTCCAAAATCGCTCAATCTTCCATTTAATTCAGAATCCAGCAAAACGTTGCCTGCTTTAATGTCTCTGTGAATCACAGTTTTTTCCCACTCTTCATGCAAATACAAAAGACCCGAAGCTACACCTTTGATAATCCTGAACCGCTGTTCCCATGTGAGAATAGCTTTTGGTTCATCAAATAGATACTTGTCTAAGCTACCATTAGGCATAAAATCATAGACAAGTAATAAATCACCTCTCCGGCGACACCATCCTAGGAGCTGGACAAGATTTCTGTGACGAAGACGGCCAATAGTTGCAATCTCGGATGCAAATTCTCTCAGACCTTGTTTTGATTCATGAGCAATTCGCTTGACAGCCACTTGAGTATTAGTATTTGGTAGAGTTCCTTTATAAACTCTGCCAAATCCACCAAAACCAAGTAGCTCTTTGTCTCTAAAAGCTCTTGTTGCATTCTTGAGTTCTTCGTAAGAGAATCTATGAGGACCAACATCAAGTTCCCACTCTTCAATAACATCTGCGTTCTTGTTTTTCTTAATAAGAAAACAGGCTATTGCAATAACCAAGAACATCACACACAAAGCAGAAACTGAAACCGCCACAATTAAAGCTGTATAATTCTTTTTAGGCCCAGGAAGTGAAGGAAGAGAAGAAAGAGACAAAGATTTAGCTTCTCCACTCATGTTAAAACTCCATCCCAAAATATAGTGTGAGCTTGCAAGCAAACCTGTTGATGAGGAAAATCCAACATACATAGTGTCGTTTAGGATTGATGACAGATCCACATCAAAGGACAAAATTGGTGATTTTGGTCTCTCAGAAGAAGGTGAAAGCCTCACATCTAATCGATTCTTGGCCGAGTCATAGTCGATCCAGGCTTGAATAACCTCACCACTCTTCAGATTCAACACTTCTTTTGTCGAGTTTGCGAGAAAATATTCTGCTGTGACAGAAGCATTTGATTTCAAACTGTTGATATCAATGCCAACATGATTATCATTCTTATCACCAAACTCAAAATCTTGTACAGTATCAAATTCAACTGCGAATAATTGGTTGGTTAAATTTCCCATATCGCTTGCATTGAGTAGGCCAAGATACTGGCTTGGAAGAGCTCCTGGAAGCTCTTTTGTAGGAGAGATAGTAAAAGCAAGGCCATGGCCACCAAGCTCTGCATACTCAGGGTCTATGGCAAAAGCAAAACAAGTAGAGAAAGATGAAAACTTGTTGTGAGTTGAGTTCTTGAACTTGATTGGAGAAGAGTAAAAAGCATGCCCAAGAACCCTAAGTGTTGTGTTTGTTAACTTAAGTATGCCATTTTCTTCAATCTCTGCAACCCCATTTAAGCTCATATTGGCTGCATCCTGGAATCCACTGAAAAAGAACTCATCTAGATGAGAAAAAACTGGGTTTGAAATAAAAAAGAAGACAACCAAGAAAAATCTGAGCTTTTCTGCCATTGAAGAGAAATTAAAGATTTGAGGTTTGTGCAGCAGAATTTGAAGCTACGTTGGTTCTGTAAAATGAATTGTGCTACATCTTTTAAAGCACCGATTTTTAATTGGGTTGAAGGAGGAGGAAACTGGGAGGAAAGAGATTAGAAAGTAAAGTAAATCAATGGAGATTACAGATTGTGATTGAAGGCAACTTATGAACGGAGTCCACTTTAGCCTCACCCGCCAGTTTGAATCTGTGGATGATTAAGGTAATTAATTAGTAAAGCAATAAGCTTGAATTTGATTCCTTAAATAATTCTTGCGGCTGCTGTTTTGTAGTTGCGTTTAATACAAAAGGTCAATTTTTGTTTTGAAAAGGAGAAGAGAAGCAAGTGATTTAGAAAGTGTGAAGGGAAGAACAAGGAGGCTACACAACTTCAAAAGCAAGTTTAAACAGCCAACAAATTAAATAGTCCTTACTTTTTACATTCCAGTAATCAGATTAGAACACACTTGAATCAAATATATCGTTAATAATGTTTATAATTGTTAGAGTACTGTAAGAACTTGTAAAATGTAAATGATACTGTAAATTGTGGGAAAACCCTTCACTTTACGCACGGTGTTTTTGTTGGCGCTGAAGTGAAATGCGTGGAACAGGCGTTTTGGTTAGTACCGTCTAGTCCAAACGACAAGACACGTTAATGAGGATTATCGAAAGTGATACAATTTCTTAGCTCTCGTTTCTTCTCGTTTCTTCTGTAGGGGTGGGATGCATTATTGTTTGCACGTCTTCTATCTGTCTTGTCGTTTAGCCGTGTGTGGACATGTTGGTTGGTCGGTCGGATAGAAAAGGAGCATGAACCTGCATGGTGATGAAGAGCACAAGATAAATGCTGTTGACAACTGATGATGTTTGCAGATGACGCCGTTATAATTGTCGGACACGTAAGCACTGACTTAGCGACCCACGTCATTCGAAACCCATGGGTCTACTGTTCTTCTCCGGTCCACCAAATCGGCTAAACCAAGTTCCAATTTAATTATTGGGACGAGAAACAACCAACCAAAATCTTCAACTCTAATTCTTGAAAAATTATTTACTTAGGCTTTAGCTACGTTGACAAATATAATATCATTATTATAACGTTTAATATAGTATTTATAACACGTAATATTAATATATAATTAAAAAAATAATATAATTTTTTTTTATAAATTATTAAATGTAAACTTATACCACGTTATTGTATACTTATTACATAATTAAGTTTTATAATTTATTCTATTAATAATTTTATGTCACATTAATTTAAAACAAAAGTAACAAATTTTATCAAATATAGATTATACTTTTAACATCTAATATGAATTGTGACATGTTTTTTAAATTATGGACGGTTGATCTTTAAAATTGAACAGGCATAGTTGTATGAATTATCAAACACGTAATCTAATTCTTTGTATTAAATGAACAAAAATAAAAAATAGTTCATGTAACACGTGGTAATTGAAATACTAAATTAAAAAAAAAAAAAAAGAAGAAAGAAAATCGTGCTATGTGATGTGACTCTTACATTAGTTTTACCATATATTTAATGTTTTTACTAATGAAAATATGGTAATTGAAAATGTAATAGCCTTGATGACGAATTTCTCTAGTTAGTGGTGTAGCACTTAGAAAATTTAATTAACATTAAAAAGTTTAACACATGGTGGGAGTGGATGGAGTTTGGTAAGCCGTCAAATTTGTCTTTCCTGTCCATCAAACATATATATTATTTAATACATTTTTAAACTATGTTAATAATAATGGAAGATTGTTACTGTGACTAAGCATTGTTAAATCAATGTCATACGAACAGAAAATATTTTCTTTAATTAGAGTCAACTTGGATTAGATCGAATAATCAGCGGGGTAGGGTGGGTCTAGTCCTATAATTAATGATCGATCTTATGTGGGCCTAATTATTAAGAGACTCATACGGGGCACAGGTAGGGACCCAATATGAAGAAACTTTGGCCTAATTTCAATTGTTTTATTACCAAACTTATCCCTCACTCCCGGCAAGAACAAGTCAATCAACATTGGGAATTGCCATAATCTTCACGTCACAGCCAAGCAAATCTTTTGCATTATATAGGATCAAAGTTAAGTTGCTTGAAGAAGTTGGACTAATTCCCGTGTAGAAAGATATCTAAATGGGACAAAATGGAATCTTTTCCTCCCCCTCCACGTTCAATATGTCACTAGATGAAGATAAAAGAAAGGTTGTGCACCTTTATGAAATAATTTCATCCCATTTATTTTTGAATTTTTTAATAAAAAATTAATCACTTTTATAATTTATTTTACGCAACTTATTACATTAATAATTCATTTACCAAACAAATCAAAGAACATATAATTAGACAAAAATATACCATAACCAAATAACAAAAAACTCTCGCTTCTTAGCATTACCTAGTGATTGAAAGTGAAAAAATTCTCCAATCGTATACTCGAAATTAAAAATTTGACCAGGAGTTTGAAAGTTTAGATTTTTTTTCTCATTTTTTAGTACTAGTGGAAAAAATAAGAATTTGTGATCAAAATTCAATTGGAATCAACTTTAAAATTTTTAAATAGATTTTTATACTATAAAATTAAAAAATAATAATAAATTATTTAAAAAACTTGCATATTGATACGACAACTTTACTATCAAACACACTTTGATTAGGAGCCAAATGCACAATTTTAAAACTTTTAGGCATTATTCATTAATTGTAAGAGTATGACAGTTCAATAGATATTTTTAAATTTGGGGCCATTTAAAATTTTTTAATCACTATTTCTATCACAATTTTATGATCGAAAGTGAGACAGAAACTCAACTTGTAAAATTTTAAATAGATCCCTAAATTCATGTAATTAATAAATAATTATAAAATAATTTTTTTTTTTTTTGCATATTATTATCCAAACAGAAGTACAAATATGTAAAATTTTAAAATATTTTATTATTATCCATTAATTTTAAATGTTTGAGATTCATTCAAAAAAAATAATAATTTTTTTTAGAGTTTTTAAAATTTAATTTTTTTAGTTTGTAACTAATATAATTATTTTGATAAATTAATTTAGAAATGTGACTAATTTAGAAAAAAAAATTATTTTTTTAATCATACAAT
>JAXCLQ010000006.1:3639298-3696121 GCA_035584115.1 Cedrela odorata | reverse complement strand
CAGCCACAGCTACAGGTGAATTGTTTTGTTGCTACTGTGATTTCTCTGTACACTGTGCACATTTGACACCTTTTGCTCAGGACTTGACACCTATTTACTCACTTGGATTTTCGGGAGATTCAAGAAGATTAATTTGGGATTTTATCAGCTTTATTTTTACCGAATCTTTAACCTATTATATTATGGAAGGAAGTTACTTGGTGCTTTCTTTCGAATCAAATCAATCCTTAGATTACCCTATTAGATTTAAAGACTATTTCCTTGGATCATGTAAGCTATATATACATATTCGAAGTTTAATATTACCCATGATTCCATGTTTCAAGTTAGAAAAATAAAAATACACCAAAAAACACAT
Source organism: Cedrela odorata (assembly GCA_035584115.1). Taxonomy (NCBI): domain Eukaryota; kingdom Viridiplantae; phylum Streptophyta; class Magnoliopsida; order Sapindales; family Meliaceae; genus Cedrela; species Cedrela odorata. The sequence goes on along the minus strand of JAXCLQ010000006.1, from coordinate 3,695,763 downwards.
AAAAATATGTAATTCAACAACCAGTTTTGTGTTGTCTAAGAACTCAAAGTGACTGTAATCTGTAAAATTGTATAGATTCCTTGCCACCTTCAGAAGCCAAAGCTTCAAATTTACCATTAATCACTAATCCATATAGCAGAGAAAGTAAATAAAATTTTCTCTGCGAGTTCCAATTACTGTAAAAAAACAAGATCTCTACGTTGATCTTCTGCAAATCCTTCTTCCCTTTGCACTTTAATTTCATCTGCTCAACAAAAGCATTTTTTCCTTAAACCTAAAAATTTACAGCTTCAGCCCTGGAATAAGCTCAGTGAGATTTCTTGCATTAAATTCTCCATGACGTGTGTGTATTGGGAACCCACCTCATTACAACAATATTAACAAATTAAATATTTATTTATTTATTTTAAGAAAATGAATAGTAAGTAAAATAAATGAATTTGGTGGACCTCTCGAGGCAAAGGAAGGCCCAGGTGATACCCACTGCCACACCCATCTGAGTTCTGCTACTCTTTTTTTCATTTTCATCCACCATTTCCATTATAAATAGTAAAGTTCCCTTTGGTGATTTAATCTCAACTCATTACTCTTCAGAAAAACCAAATACCAACTGTTTCACTCTCACATTCACCTTTGCTTTCTCTCTGCTTTTCTCTTTCTCTTCTTGTTCTGTTCTTACCACACAAAAGAGAGAAAAGCTCCAATTTTTATTTTTATTTTGCGAGAGAAGTGATTCTTGTATAAGTGCTTTAATTCATGGCTACTAGTACTACTCTCACTCACAGTGCAAGTGCTCCGCCACAGTTTTATCTCGACGAGAAGTGGAAGCTGTCCAAGAAAGAAGGTTCATCAAGAAGCCGGTCTTCAACTACTTCTGCTTTTATCAAAAGCGCTTCTTCCTCTCGACGAAGGTGTTCCTTCACAAGAAAGTGTGCAAGACTGTTCAAAGAACAAAGAGCTCGGTTCTACATAATGAGGCGCTGCGTTGCCATGCTCATCTGCTGGAGAGATTACACCGATTCTTAAAGGACGGAATAAAGAAAGAGGGATCGATCTACTCAGAAAGAGAGAAACAGAAGCAAAATTCTCTCTGTTTTTCTGATTTCCTCTGTCCTTTTTAATCGTTTTTGGATCAAACCCAGTTAGGATTTTTCTCAGCGTCCAAGGAGGGAGATGAAAATTAACATATATACTTACATGTACATGCAGATTTCATTTTGTTTTGATTTTTTTGGGCTCTGAATCTTCGTTTGATGATGGGGAGTTCTTGATGTTACTAGTATTAATGATATAGAGAATCAATCAAATATGGTTTAATTCAGTCATATTTATTTGTTATTTTTTCTGGGTTTTGTTTGTTTTCAATCCTGAAGCCCATGGGTTTCTTGAGATCTTACATCTCTATAACTCTGGGAAAGAGTAGGAGATTCCGGTTTCGGTCAGCCATTGCAGCAGAACTCTGTGGATCCGGTGTACTTGGCTGACAGATTAATTTTCAATTTAATAATTGTCCCGTTATTTTAGTTTAATTATGGATGTTGAATTTAATATTTTTTAATTAAAATATGTCAGCATAAGAAGATGCTCAGCGAGGGAGAGAAGAGAAGATAACCTCTTTGAATCCCTTTGGGGGCTGCAGAATTAAATTAAATTTTAATTTTAATTCTTCCATTATTTGGTAATAAAATCAATGATTAATTTTAATATTTATGGTAAAAAGAAAACCAGAGGGCCTAAGTTCCTGTCACTTCTACAATGTTCTTGTACTAATCCGTTCACAGCTGGAGCCTGGAGAAGTAAATTGGGCACAAATTTCATGGTGAACTTCTCTTCCGAAATGACCATCATCTCCTTCAACTTCAAGGTCTTTTGAGTCTTTGACCTCTTATCTTCTAAAGGGCTACTTTTGGAATTTTGGCTTTCTGGGTTATGTATAAAATCTGAGTACTAAATATAATTTGTTGATCCTTATTATTATTTTTTATATTCTTAAAACATGTGATTAAACTAACCAAATTAAGTAATTAGTAATTAGCAGTTGGGGGTATTTATGTCCAAGGAATTTTACAGCTGGGTTTCCCCGTTTGGTTGTTAATAATAATACTATGGGCGTATAGTGCAATAATCATGGAACTGAGCATCCGTTATAAAAATGGAAATCTTTGGAAATCATAAAGTTTGAATACTAAAATAAGCCAAATGTACAGTAACCATGAGAGAGAGTAGAAGCTTTGGAGATGGCAAGCTAGACACCACAAAGAACTACACATGCTTTTTCACTTCAACATGTTTTCTATGTTTAGCTACATTGATCAAAAACTTTTATCACTTCAAATGTGGGCTAAGGAAGATTGATGCTGAACTTTCTCTCACTTTCTTTTGTTTTCCCTTTCTCACGGTCCTCCTTAATCATTTTAGGTCAAACTAAAACTTTGCTTTGCTCACACAACTTGTTCTTTTGATGCACTTTCTAGGCAATCAAACAAACATCAACTCCATTTGAGATTAAGATTGAAACATAAAATGATTGGAATTGAGGTTGGCGTGCCTAAAAAAGGACCCATAAAAAAACAAAACGACAAGGAAAAAAATAGTTTCATTCCTATAATTTTGAAATGGGATGGCCCATATGCAATAGGTCCTAGAAGAAAAAGTGTAACCATAGACATCCTTCTTATCCTAACCCACTTATCATTTGATGATTAAAATCTTAATGAATATTTTGATGTCTCATTTTGGATGATTAAGAATCTTAATTGGATCTTCTTTTTCCTTGGCTTTTGCCAAGGTCAAACTAATCAAAATTAATAATAATAAAAAAAAAAGTGATAAAGTTGTGCACTAAAAAGTAATGTAGAGCATGCAAGACAATTTAATTAAAAGGTATATTTAACCTTGTTTTATTAAGAAGGATTCTTACTTTTTATAAAATATTTTTTTCATTATTTATTATTTTGTATATAAAGAAAAGCAGTAAAACGATCGAGTTTATTGAAATATATTTTTTTAAATATGAAATAAAATAAAAATAAATTATTATTTTTAGTTATAATGTAATAGAGTTCAAATCAATTATATTTATTTTGAATAAGAAACAATTCTCTTGACACAGGATAGTCAAAATGATAGATTTGTTGACATGAAATTATAAATGCAAGAATATTAAAATCCCAAAATAAAATGATTCAAAAGTTGGATCTCTCAAAGAATTTACTCAATTGGGCCAAAGATCTCTTAGTGTGGCGTGGTCCATGATTGAAGGAAGCACCCACATTACATAGATTCTTAAAACTTCATTATCACTACAATTAATGAATTCAAAAATCTCCCCACTTACAATTCGTTTTGGGTAAGAAATCAAGAAAATCCTTTGATTGTGGGTCCAACTCTAAACCCTAAATCATCTTCAATAAAGCCCCAAATCCCTCGTTCTTTGTGGGCCCGGACCCTAAAGGAAATACCCTCTCTCAAAGTGGACAAAATTTCAAAGCAAGGGTTCCAGTTTGGTCAACGGTCACATCAATGACACGTAACCACGAAAAACAAGATTGATAAAAAAATTATTCAACAACGTGGCATGTGCCCATTGGCTAAGCAGAGGGATGGGATGCACCCTCAAATTTGGGTGGTGGATTTGTACCAATTATTTGGGGGGAGGGACCCCAAAGTTTTGGGGTAGGGACCCTAAAACTTATCTTCTTGGATCTTTTATTACACTATCACATATGTATCACTAGGTTTAGGGAAATTGGACCACAATTCAGCCTTAAATACTCTGCACATACACTGCATTTGGATTACGTAGGGCTTCTGTATATCCAGAAGTTAGTCAGACCCATTTGATAAAGAACCAATTTTGAATTTAAATGACACATATATTTGAGATTAGGTTAACACGGACCCAATATGTTATAGACGATGAATGATAATATGACTTCAAACTTTTTTGTTTAGATGGAGGTAAAATGGGTGTATTCAAACATTGCGAGAGTACATTTAGAATAATCAAATGGGTCCATTACGTTATTGGACTTATTTGACCCATTATTAGTATGGCCTCAAAGCATAAAATCCTTTTGTCAACTCAACCCCAACACCACGCTTTTTATTCACGCGTTTAATCCACGCCTTTAACAGCCCACTAAACTATGTCACTCTCACCAATCACAGCGGGCACGCACCACTGACACGCGTTCGATTATCTTACATACAAAAGCCGGCGTCTCACTCCCCCGCGAAGAACTCAGTGGACGTCTATGGCAACCAAGTCCCGCGACGATATCTCCCGATTTGTCGTTTCCGAGACAACCCGTCAACCCGATCTATCTGTTTCGTTCCCTAATTTTATATCTACTCACGAGACGGGTTAGTCCCATAATTTCTGTATAATATTCAGCATTCAGTAAACGATTTATTAATTTTGCGCCTATTTTTATGTAATTACTGCTGAATTATGAACACAAATTTTATCTGCTTTAGCTCATGGATTAATATATGGAGCATAATACATGCAACAAAATGTGATTCCGTGGACTATGGTCGTTGAATAGCTGCTTTTGACGGATGGGTATTGAAGAGTAATGGGAAAAATGGAATATGATGTATTGCACTTTAATTTTCTTTAATGAATTGTCATTTTTTCCCTTTTTTTTCACCATTCGCATACAGAGTTTTGTTTGTTTTACTTTTTGATTATTTATGGTTTTGTTAGAGTAGCCACTGAACTCTAAAGCTGATAGTTGAGAGCCTAAAAATTTTCACACTTACAATAGTTTGATACACATGATAAGCCTTCAATCGGCTTTGGGTTTTCACCTATAAGTTTGAAGTTTTGGGGATGAATGGTTATTCAACTCGGAATCTGTGTACTTTTATGTAATTCACATGGCAAGCCTGTTGTTAGATGTTCTAAATTGATTGGGGATGGCTATATATTTGCATGACAGTATGTTTGCGTATAATGAGCGAGGGCCTCTGTGGCTAATGTTTCTTTTAATTTAGTAGGCTATTAAGAGTTGTGAAGCCATGGGTGATGTAATTGATTTATCGGGCGATGGAGGTGTCGTCAAGCAAATCATAAGGCAAGCTAAAGCCGATGCTCTTAGTCCTGACGAGGACGTTCCTCTGGTGGATGGTATGTCCTTGCTGCTGACTTTCACATTTGCTTTTCTATTGTTTGATTTTATTATCTGTTGGATCTCTGAAATATTCGCATTTGTGTAATTTTGCACAATAATATTGCCATGATAGCTCAAAATGTGTGGTCACTTTGTTTTCAGTGTTGCTTATTGCCTCCTGGTGCAGACTATAGACCCACCCCAATGGGTGGGTCAAATGGCATAACTGTTGGTTTCCTCCCAAGAGTTCAAATGTTCAAGTTGAGCCACTTGTCCGTAGGTTTCTTTTCAAAAAAGAATATAGGGAGATGTGCATAGCATGTGAAGGTTCTCTCTTTGATGAGATCAACTATGAGCTGATTCTATAGGAGACTTTGCTTTTTGAGGGGTTGGGTAGAACAATATGAGCGTAGAGGTAGCGATATACTGATGGCTGTTATCATTTGATTCCGTCTGTGTTATTGTATCATAATAAGAAATGTTGCCATTTTCTTAATCATTCCTCACTGATGGGTTACTCCTGCTTGTTCACTGGAAACAGTCTATATTTTCAATTTAGATTCATAGAAAGTAATACTAACTTTTGGATGCCATCTTTTCTATTCAAAATGGAAGTATTCAAATATAGGGGAGTTTGTGGCAGTATGCATATATAATCTCTGGCAACAGCGAATTCTAAAAGGGATGGTTAACTTAATTCTCTTGACTAATAAATCTGCCAATTTCTCCTTTTATATCGTGCAGCAGTATCTTGATATATACTTGTGTGTCTGGAATAGTTCATTATGAAGGTACTCTTGCCAAAACTGGTGAAGTTTTTGATACTACACATGAAGATAATACTGTGTTCTCTTTTGAGATTGGAAAGGGATCTGTAATTCAGGCTTGGGATATTGCATTGAGAACCATGAAGGTTAAATTATGATTTCATCATCTTTCTCTTTGTTTCTTCCTTTTGGAAGTAAAGCTCCTTTTACTTATTCTTTTTAGTTGGTACTACTAGGTTGGGGAGGTTGCAAAAATCACTTGCAAGCCAGAATACGCCTATGGCAGTGCAGGCTCTCCCCCAGATATCCCACCTGAGTAAGCACCATCATTCTTGTCCTTAATTTTTTTTTTCCATCTGGACATGGATGGTTTAACTGATAGCTACGTAAATGTAGATATATTATATTTTAGTTGATGATAGATCATTATATCCTGCAAACATTATAGAGTATTGTTCCCTGGAAATGGTGTCAAGACCAATTGCACTCCTATAGTCGGGACGCTATGTTCTTGAGTCTTGGGAGATATGTGACAAATCTGACTTTATTATGTTGACCTAAACTCGGCCAATGAGCCATCAGATTTGTTGGATCAGAGATGACTTTCCAGAAGACGAGAATCGAAAAATATTTATGAGGTTTGGTGGGCTTTGCTTTCTTAGGTGGCAGAGGCAATCCTTTCAACAATTTTACTTATCATTGTTCCATTAACTGAAGTTTTGAAAAGTTTGATGATTTTGCTTTGCCAATGCTTCGGGCTTTCCATAGTCACATGGGAAATTCTGGATTTCTGAGAAATGGATGCTAAGTTGAATTTATATATTTGATGCAGTGCAACCCTTATTTTTGAGGTGGAGCTGGTGTCCTGCAGGCCGAGGAAGGGTTCTAGTCTCAGTAGTGTATCGGAAGAGAGAGCCAGGCTAGAGTAAGTTATACTTCTTTCTCTTAATCAGTCAGTTTCATCTTTTGTTTCTTCAATGTGACCAAGTAAAATGTTATGACTCACGTCAACTTTCTCAAAATTTGAAAACCAGGGAGCTAAAGAGGCAAAGGGAGCTTGCTGCTGCTGCCAAAGAGGAAGAAAAGAAGAAGAGAGAAGAAGCCAAAGCTGCTGCTGCCGCCCGTATTCTGGCCAAAATGGAAGCCAAGAAAGGGGGGAAAGGAAAGGGAAAAGGAAAATAGGGTTAAATCCCAGTTTCAATTATGAAAAGGGATTCTATTATATTGTGATTGAATAGTATGGGTACACCAAACTTCTTTTTTAACTTAAAGTAACGTTGATGGCATTTACAGTTGTTAAGGGCTCACCAGAACCCTCCCGTTTTTACTTTGCATTAAATTGTGATTCACTAACGCTTGTTCTGTCTGTTTGTTGCATGGAATCATAGGCAATGGGAACGATATACTTTTTTTATCACATTGAAATTTCCACCCTTCAAGTTAAAATAACAGGGTATAAGTATACAATAATAATTTGTATTAGGATGTCAATCACTTAAAAATTTGACGAACAAGAAGGGGGAAAAAAGATGCAACATAACTTCTTATCATTGTTTTTTTTTTTTTTTTTTTGCAAGGATTTTTAAATAAATTGTTCTATTCCCGTCCTAGGGCTAGGGTGGTAAGTACGGGGTATATGCCCCCACAAGTCCCTCTGTTAATATAGCTCCGTCAACGTCTACAGGGCTTTCTGTCAAGTAACTAAACCATGAAGGAAGCATCCATTTCACCTTGTCTGGTTTCATGCCAACCAGATCCAGCTCTGAGTTTACAAACTGGACACGTTCCCTGTTGCTGCAGCCATGGGTCGATGCAATTTGCATGGAACTGCAAAATAACATCATTAACATCAAATTCACTTAATCACGCAAACTGACAAAAGCACTTGCCTGAAAAAATACTTGGAACAACTGAATGCAAGACTATATTATATTCTCATCCCTATTCTGTTTCCATCAATTCAGACAGGAAACCACATCAGTTCGCTCCCCAGACAAAAATTAGAGATTTAAGCACACGGACTCTGCTATTAGTCTATTACTGTCAAGTGAAAAATGCTACTAGGAACATTGTATACTCTGCTTTCTTGTAAATGCATATGCAACCAAGGTATAGAAAACGTTTTCTTCCTCCTTTTTCAGCAAGTCATATATAAAACGTTTTCCAAACAATTGTGTTCAAAGTGCCCGTATGTATTTTAGTATAACCACATTAGCAGGAGCATTTTATTCCGTTAAACAAAATTGAAGATAGGAGCAGCTGAAAGCTAAAATCAATCCAAGAAATGGACAAACCTGATGCAAGCATGGCAAGCTACGGATGGTTTCACCAATGTTAACTTGCTCCAAGCAAACAGTGCAAGTCAATTCATCATCGTTCTTCAAACTCCCAACTGCAATTGCAGTATCTAGCTTTTTCTGCTAAAGACAAAGTGCAAAGTGAAAGACCACATCCATGAAAATTTAAGTTAAATGGAAAAATAATTCTTTTTTGTTCTTCATGAAAATGCAATCTTTGTAGATACACAGATAGAACATAACAAGAGAAACAAGTATACATCTATCCAAGCTGTTTTAATTATAAGATTGATGAAAGCAGCCCAGCAACCAATTGAAGAGTCACAAGTTCAAAATGAAGGACCACATCAGATCATAAATTTCTCATGTGAAAAAACCTATCAAGTGTATGTGAAATACAATTCCTACTGAATGTTAAGAAAACAACACAATCAGCAGACTAATGAATCAAACCATGAATAAAATGCACAAGGAACAGAACGTGACCATCCTATTTATTCAATTCCAAAAGATAAAAAAACAGCTAATACCTCAGCTGGGGCTGACGATGAGGCAGGTTGCATTGAAGAGGCACCACTGTCAATAAAACCAACTTCTTGTCAGAACATTAACATCAGAACCTAATAAGAAGGCTCAATCGGAACCTAACAATGAAATAACCATAAACAGATGACTTTCACCAGTTCTAGAAAAATTGAGTCTTGAAACTAATACATATCATCCAAAAATGAAGGGAACTTGTAGTGTTTCACATTCACACTATCTTCCCTTTCTTGTTCAGTTGTTCCAACCTCCAACTCAATAATATCCAAATAACCATAAATTGGTTTATGCCAGGTATGCAAGCAGTAAAATTTACACCTATGCAAGTGACTGTAACACACTGCTTTACCATAGTGCACACCACACAGAAGAAAGGGAAGAAAGGATCTCAGCAGAATGCAGAAATCCTCTGCCTTTTAAGTCATTTCAATCAGTCAAATGCAATTTCATATCAACAGTACAGTCAAGAAAAGGGAAAAAGTAGGATTTGTATATTCTCAAATGTTTAAGAACTAATCTTGATATGTACCTTTGAGAACCAGAGACCTTATATTTATGAACAGGAAGAGCATTTATCTCTTCTTCGCTCATCGAAGCAGCTGTTGGGACATTGTCAGCATCCAGTGCTCTCAATGTTTCATAATCTATTGATAATCAACCACCAACTGTAAATTAGCTTTTTCAAACATAGCAAACAAATAGGTGAATAAATAAATAAGAAATAATGAACTGAATGATGCACTTTATCTTAAGCTGAAATTCATAAATCCAATTAGCTTAATATCAATTTTAAAACTCGTGCTGAGATCTCAAGTACCCAATTAGAATATAATACGTACCTAGTTCATCAAATTCCCTATCAAGAAGTGCAAGCTGTAGTCTGAGACCTTGCAGACGCCCTCTGGAAGCAAATGCTACAGCTGGTGGCATCTGCAACCGCAATTCAGTATGACCAAGAAGGCCACTGGCTGCAGCAGCATGGGCTTGAGCCTGAGCTTGAAGTTGTTGACAAGTAGCATACATCCTTAGGGACGTGGCCAGCAAAAAAATACCAAGAACTAGCCAGAGCTAGACATAAAAAATTAACATAAGACATGTTAAATTGCTTACCATACAGAGTAAGATAATATGTTTCATTGATTTGAATGTTACGGAAAATACCAGAAAATTAGATGACATCTGGTGTGAATTCAATATCATGAATAGCAAGAGAACTGTAGCATCAAACAGAAAGTACATGAATTTGAAAATGTAGTATTCCAAGTTCACTACAATAACAAAATCAACAAAAAGATAACAACTCAAAGGTATGAACATAAGTACCTGTAACAAGGAAAGCAAGAGAGTTGGAATTAACAGGTCGTGCTGCATGAATGCGCTGAGGAGCATAGAAGAATCATTAGCAAAACATACCAACAGAAAATTATGACAAAACAAAACCTCTACAAATAAGACACCATTTCAAAATTTCATACAAGACCCTGCAGTGAATTAAATGAAGTAAGCAGTCGCAACATACCACTGTCCTCCGCTCAGGAATAAATCCAGGAAACCCATTTTCTAAATCTGCTCTAGAACCGCGGAAAACAAAACTCATGTTTGTAAATACACAATAAGTCAAGTTCAGTCACCAACTTTCACAGACAGAGCCTCTAATAATCTGCAAAAACTCAAAGCATATATACTTGCTCAGAATGCTAAACAAAGTGAAACTTACTCAATGAAGTGCATTATTTTAATTATTAATCAAAATAAAATTACAAAACCCACCTCCTATTACAACTTTAAACAACAAATGCAGGGAAAAACCTCCTTTCAGATAGGCAAATCACGTTGTCATGTCATGCTTAGCTGGTACGTCCAACCAATGAAACATTAAGGTACACATTCGCTTTCAAAAAATTCACTTATCCATTTTCAGAAAACCACTCTCCCAACCACAATTCACTTATCCATTACGTCATTTCATTTAATTTTACTTAATTAGGGATTATATTCCCTAAAAAAAAAAATTTATCTCTTAGCCAAATCATGATCGATGATCACTTCGACTTCGTTTCTGATACTTACTCGTTACAATTAATGCAATTTCTTAAGAATACAAATGCAATGCAACACAAACGAAAGTGATCAAAGTAAAGAGAAACAGTTGAGGACTTACAGAATTAGATCAAAACGACGATTGATCGGGAATCGACGAACGTGATTTTGATCTAGTCCATTTCTCTCTTGCTGTGTCGGTGTTGGATCGGAACGATTTGACTCCGACGCGTTGGGTTCCGTCTACGACCAACGCTTTCCCCGCAAGTTTTGTCAGAATTATAGATTATTCTATAGCCATTTGTCAGAGTAAAACGACGGCGTTTTGCACGGAATAATCGCTAGTTGTGAATGTTTAGTCCTCAAGTGAAGTGTCCTATTAAACATGCCATACGCACCGTTTTAAAGTTCAATTGAAATAAAATGAAATTTGCTATTACTTTTAAATTAATTAATTTTACTGAAAAAATCAGAAACAAAATCTCAATAAAAGATAAGAGAGAGTAAATAAGGAGGTGCCTGGCAGGCAGGCTGGCTGGCCCATTATAAATTTAAATTAGGCAACTGTCTGTCGCATGCTGGAGTCGAGTCCATTAAAGCAAACCATTGTGTTTAATCACATTATTAGTTATTACAGGTTACACGTGACCTCCCAAGTACACTCTCCCCCTTTTTTAAAGGCCCCCAACCCTACAATTCCCCTTCCACCTGACCTTTCAAAATGGGATAATAACACCTTCCGTCTCTAATTTTTTTTTCCTTTATTTCTATACAAAATAATAATAATTTTTTTAATTATCAAAATTAAAAAAAAATAATTACAATTAAAATCACATCATCGACGATTGAAATTAGCATTGACTTTAATACTACATTTATTAAAATAAATAATATTTTTTAATATTAAGAAAAATGGAAATGATTAAGAGGGCAATCCTGATCTGATCTGACGGCACAAGGTGGAAGGATAGGTAAGGTTGTCAGGCGGCTTGGCAGCCAGAAAAAAATACACTGTTAATTCAGATTTTCAGACACAAGTCAAGTCAATCAGACCCACTGAATACTTTCGATTACATGCGTTGCAACTCCATGCCAAATCATGAGTAGTCACTTTTAACAGTCAATACAAACCGTTCATCATGCTGACAGAGGCATCGGGTCCACTAGCCCAAATCCAAAACACTTCGTGGTGCCCCAACTGCTACTCCTAAACAAATCAGATTGATTCTCCAGCTCCTCATCATACCTAACTGACAGATTCCCAGAATCACAATTTAATAAAATGTTGTGTTGTATAATAAATACAGTCCACTTGATATTTACTCCCCAGTTTTCCATCCATCCACACATCCTTCCGATACGGACCTCTTTAATGGAGGGCGTGGGTCCATGATCAATCAAAACCCCAAATGCTTGTACGTACAATTTTCCAATGTAAATTACGTTATACACCGTAGGAATTTTAATTTTTTTAGATAATGGTTTGCAATGAGTCATAAAACACGTGCAATTTTATTCATACGCGTATTATTTACAGATGATTGTTCGTTTTCACTAATCTGTCCAATACTTAGACAACTAATCCAACCCTTTGACTAGCAAGATCACACCTAACTTCAGCAAATCCAACCCTTGATTTAACCAAATCAAACTCCATCCACATGTTTTGTTGATGATAATGACCAATCACAAAGGCTTCTACGCCCAACAAGTCCGAATTACCAAATGTGAAGCAATACACCCAATCCCTACCCCTAACCGTACCTGGCACCCGATATAATAACCTTGGACCCGATACACTCATCTCGGCCCCACTAAACAACAAACTCACTGTTGGCAATTGGGGCAAACTCGGCCGAGTTGACTCAACCAAATAACACAAATCCATTGCACCTTGGAAAACATAATTGGGTTCATCAATTACTCTTAATATCCCTTTTGTTTGCTGCATAAACTCATTTTTCAAAGCATTATAGACCGGACCCAATAGAAACGTAAATTGGGTACCCGAGTCAACCATTGTTTGACCCGCTCCGGTGTGATCCAGGAAAAACGCAGATTTGGGTAAATTCAACAACTTGCTTCCAACTTTTATGCCCTCAAGTTGAATGGTATATGCAACCCGATCAAAATAGGGTAACGGATCGGATATTCGAATCATAGGAGTATGTTTTAAAGGTTTGAGCCACGAGAAACTGGCTTCCCCGAGAAGCAAGACACCAGACGAGTCAAAACCCGATATGCAATACGAGAATTTGGGGAAGCCCATTTGAGTAATAAAAGATAACGAGCCACGGTTCATGCCCATTAACCCGGTAGTTCTCGAGTCTTCTTGGGAGTTCGAGCTAAAACCCGAATCCATGCACCCAAAGATAAATCCGAGGCGGGGCGAGGAGCCAACGAAGATAGTTTCAGTAGCGAGATTTCCTTCAATAGAGGTTGTGTCAGCGTAAGAGATGGCGACATGGCAAAGGTTTCTGGCGTCGCATGAAGCCGGTATGGTTAAGTCCCGGGTCCGGGACTTGCATACGGGAGAGTTGCATGGGACAGGAGAATATGAAGAAGAAGAAAGTGGGTTAAAAACGGAGTTAACGTTAGTGGTCTTTCTGCAGTGTAGCCATGAAAGTTCACTGCCAGTGTCGAGAACCATGGTGACATCTTGGGGAGGCGAGCCAACTCTGAGAGAGACAGTTAAGGAAACGTCATGGCGAAAAGGGAGTTTGTTTGTGGAAGAAGTAGTAGTTTTGTAATAACGGGGTAGAGCTTGTGTTTTGAGTGGGAAAATAAGTGTCTGTTTGGTGGGAAAACAAGGTTTAATTTGGGAAAAGAGGAGGAAAATCGTGAGTTGAAGAAGAAAAAAGAAGGAAGCCATGAGTAAGACTATAGGGTTCAATTTGGTTGTAGTTATTAATTTATGTGGGGGTGTTTAAATAGCAGTAAGTGTGTGATTGTGAAGAGAAAAACAGACATGCATTGAAGAGCTACGTATTTCGGCATTGAAGAACCCACCAAAATCTATAGCATGGAAATACATATTGACTAAACCAACATGAACAGATAATTAATTTAATTGATTGGTGATTATTAACTTGTTATTGTGACACGTGTAAAATTAAATAAATTAAGGTGGGTTTGAATTTGAATTTGGTATGTGGGAGCAAATCAACCAACTCTATTAATTGCTCCAATCAATCAAGTAATCACAAGTTTTAGTTTTTGTTTGGTTGGTCAACGATGAATGAACGATGGAGTGTCAAGCATAGCATTAGGGTTAATTGTGATAAATAACAAAAAACATATTGGAGGGCAATAGTCAGACGACGTCTACATTATAAAATTTCATTGTCTAACATTAAGAGTCCATTGGAATGGGTTTGTGCATATGCAATTAAAAGATTAAACGGCAGGTGGATAGTATGAATTAATCATGTATTTGAAAAGAGCAGAAGATTACAAATCTAATTTTGAATTTTAATTATGTACTATTCAAGCTATAGCTATTACTTTACTTTTGAAGTCAACCAAAGTGTCCGCTTGAATTCCCATCAATGGCGAATGAGAAAGAGATTCATGTTCCACGCCAATAGTATTTATTATTTCAGGATAAAGACAAGGAAAGGTAAGATGGCTATAATTGTAAATATCAAGAGAGTCAACCAAATCAAATTTGATTTCCATTGACCGTTGACGTATCTACCATGAACACACACTGTTCAGTTCAGTTCAGTTTAGTTAACTTTGGGCTTCAAGGTGCGTAGAAAAGCCCAATGAATCTTACATAACAATAAAGATATATATTAAACTATTTAGAGTTTTAGTTTCCGTCTAGATAAATGACGAGAATGATGTTGTGTTGTGTATCTCTGAAAATTTTAGCTATCATTATGCATCTTGGAAGGTAGCAGGCCTACCTAGGGACCTTTTTAACTGGAAATAATTGAGCACAAGCACAAACTCATCAGTCACTAAACTTGTCTTCATATGAGAGGATGATGCAAACCATACATACAGATCAATCCCAACTGTAAAGCTCCTCCTTGCATCAATAATAATAATTCTTTGCATTTATCAATATAATATGATCCTTGATTCCATTCTGTCACAACACCACCTATTCTTAATTTATCCATACTGTAATATTCTATCAGATCCTCACTGCTCATTCATCTCTAATCCTTTCTAATTCTAATTCAAATTAAACTAAATCTTTCAATTGGGTGGTTTCATAAGTTCAATTGAGAGTCAAAATCAATTTAAAGGAAAGACAATGATGATCATCACATGCCTCAGAAAATTTTCCAAAAATGCTTCATAGGATGGATATATATAGGGTGAATACAACTTATAGATTTCTTGGAAAAAGAATGACAACATAACAAACTACAAGGCCAATTACATATTGCAAATAATTATAAAAGGAACAACCAAAATAAACTGAAAGAGACTCTAGCTCAATCCATGAAACTTGCAGAGTCATATTGATATTGTGTTACATGCAGTCATTTTACCTTCTTTGCTCCCCAAATCGCTGCCATACATACTTTACTGCAAAGTTTTTCAGTTTTAAGCATCAGTGATCCTTCTGCTGCTTCTACTGTCAACGTAAAGAGCTATTGAATCTCCCTAAATTCATTCAATCTTCAATTCTTGAATCAGGGAGAAACCCCTCTTTCAAACTTAATATGTACAATCACTAACAGCATATGTTTTCCCATTTTCTCTTCACCATCTTCTTCCTTCGCTATTAACATCAGCATCCCAACCTCTTCTTCTCCTAGAAGATATATTAAACAATGAAATCGGCCTACTATTTCTCCTCCTCCTTATCCTTGAATCCATACTAGAACTCGAAGATCCTGCTCCACCAAAGCAACCAAACAAATTCCGGAAAACTCTCTCCACAAATCCACCTCCTCTCTCTCTTCCTCGATTCCCTCTCGATCCCCACGAAACCCTCCTAGGCAAACCACCATTATTGAACCCGCCGTCCATTTCTGTATAAACAACCGGCAGCTCTCTCTCACCGCCTCTTCTCCCGCCCGAAAACCGCCCCACCGCAAACCCACCACCTGGTAATCTCCATATCGTTAATCCCACGGCTTCCTCTTCATTTGATCCCATAACTGGCCCATTTTCTCCGTTCTCGTCCTCCTCGATGGTATTCTGATTATTGTTATCGGAAGGCAATTCATGTCTACAAACTGGACATGAATTTCGAAGCGACAACCAAGGAAGTATACAATCCGAATGATATATATGCTTACAAGGCATCTCTCTAGCTTCGGATCCTAATTCAAACGCTTCTTTACACACAGCGCAATGTGATTCCAATTCCACATAACTTGCATCTATTATTATGCTAGGCATAGATTCAATTGCGGCTTTTGACGCCGGTGGATGCTCGAATCCACCGATTCCGTTCATATCAATCTGTGATAGCTGCTCAAGCAGGCGTTCAAATCCCGATCCAAGCAAAAACTCGGTCATACTCCTCGGCAACGGTCTTAATCCAGACCCTTCGCCGTCATCATAGTATAATTCATATCCGTTAGCGTTAGTTTCAACGTCTCCATTGACCGGTCCACGAAGCACAATAACCGGATTGAACGGGGAGCGGTCTCCACCGGTTCTGCGGCTTCGACGGAGAACCGGACCAGTTGAGTTGTTTGGATCTCGGTTGGAGCGGTTATTATTACTCCCGATCATGTACATAGCGGCAGCAGGAAATCTCCTTCGGCCGCCGCGGTGGATGTCGGTGGTCTGGATACCTTGTGGCGAATTATCGATCTCTTCGATGAAGCCTCCGTCGCAGTCGGGACACGTGACGGAGTCTCGGCTCAAAACCCTGACGAAGCGGCTGCATCTGTAGCACCAGTACGATGTCGATGATACTATTGAAGACATAGATACAGATCTGAGAAAACTCCGCAAAGAATCAAAATCGTTCAAAAAGATTCAAGCTTTTGTTCTACATAACATATGGACTGTCTTTAACAGAAAATTTCTCGGAAAATTGAAGTAAATCGAGAAAATTTTTAAACCAGATTTTGTAAAATGAGAAAAGGCGTTTGGGAGAGACGAAAATAAAGGAGAACGGAGGATTATAGTGATCGCGTGAAATAAATTAAGGCTAAGCCGCGTCGTATTTTATATATTCGCGTATTATTTACGCCAGTGATCTTTTGACATGCGGTAAAATTTTATTGGATGGTTCAAAACTACGCGGAGTTAGTCAGTAGAAGTCAAATTAAACGCGCCGTTAGTTTCCAGGGGGGTTGATTGTTGACCAGAAGCGCGTGGGTAAAAATTAAAAAGTTTAAACAAGAAGAGAGCAATACCATGCATGTTGCCGTTAGAGGAATATTCTACAATTATCGAGGTGGCAGAGTTTAATTGGACTTGATAACAGAAGCAAGTTTTTATACTAGGAATAGAATAATTTGATATTATTCTATGTTTTTAGTTATTATAGTCGTGTGCACACCATATATTTGCCACCCAAATACTAGTAAAAGTAAAACAGAAAAAATAGCATAAAGTAAAAAACTTTCCACTTTTGTGACATTTTCATCCTTCAAAACATTCTATAATCTTGACTGGAATATTAAGGTCCACAAAATACTGATTGCTCGACACGCGCCTCCATGATATTCTGTCGAGTGTGAGACGTGGCAAGCCAGACGGAGCGGAGGCAAGACTTGATAGAGGTGGACCACGTTATTGTCCGACACGTCATCATCTACTAACCTCGCATCGGAATCGCATCGCATGCTTTAGTTTAAGACCGTGTTTGGTTGTTGTGTTTTTGCAAAAGCTATCTCGTATGTTTCAAAACTTTTGACCCCGTGGCCCTGGATGCATGCACTTGTTGTGTATTTATTTATTTATAATTAACCTGAATATGTAATAGGTTTTTTGGATTGGGGTAATAACATCGAGGCCCTAAGTCTTTCTAATTTTATAATTAAGGACATATTGTTGAATGACTAAAACACCCTTTACTGAACACCCTTTACTGTCCGATTACCGACCACTCTCGTATATATTATGATGTGAAAATTTAATAATACAAAGGTAATCTTGTCATTTGAATAGAAATAGAGGACTTATTTGATAAAGGATGAAGTGGAGGAGCGACCAAATTGTGTTAATTTAAATAATTAAATTAAAAGCTCACATGATGGGTAGTTGGGTGCATTATTAATGCAAGTAATTAAGACAATATTTGAAATATAATGGGACATAACATTCCATTAAAATTATTTATAATATTTAAATATGATCAAAATTAAACTATAGTATATAATATTTTCATGTATGTCTAACCATATGATACACTTGCTATAATTTAAGTTTCAATTAATTTCGTATCTGTACTTCTATTAAAAATGTTGTATATATAATATAACTCTTCGTGCAATTAAAGCAATATAGTATAGATGTAGATACGATTGCATAATGGTTTTCTTTATCAACTTTTATGTATTCTCATTCTTGTGCTCTCTTTTCCTTGCCTATCTTTTATGAACTTGACCATAACACTTTATGATATGACTGAAGATTTTGTTTTTAATTCACAAAGATTACCTCTTTCTTTGTTAAAGCATGCATACTCATAGAACATTGGGTTCCTTTGCTTCTTTTTCTTTTTCTTCTTCCTTTATTCCTTGTACTGTGAGATTCTTATCAAAAGAAAGAAAGACAGAAAGTTTTAGACCCTCCATTTAGGGCATACATCATCGTCAATATAATATCCTCTTATTCGTTTATGTTTCTTTTCCTTTTTGCTTAATATTTTGTGCATTATGTCTATTTCAACACCCACCACAACACACCCATAATCAAATACTCAATTAATAAAGATAGTTGAACCAATTTAAGCGTTGAGAGATGTAAGAAGATGTGAGTGAGTGCATTACAATTTGCAAAGTGATGTATTGATACTTCCCCAACCTAGAAATGTAATTATGTCCCCATTCAGTCAAACATATATTATATGTATACTATAAAATAAGATTAAGGATTAGTTTTAATTGTATCTTTGTAATACTTTTTGTCAGCATCAAATTTACTTTTTCATTTAAACGAGGATTGGTCTGCAAGTAAATGTTGGTGCATTTTCTTATTCATCGTAGGAGTAGAGAGGTCAAATTTAGGCTTGGAATAACTAAATTGTCAAATCTGTTTCACCAAACAAGAAACAAAAGAAAAGAAATAGAACTGCAGATTCTAATCTGCCCCCACCAAACAAAAAATTAAGTATGATCATGCACGTCAAATACTCAATTAAATACTGATAGCTTAATTAATTGTAATTGGAGGAGGGTGTATTTAGAATGAATAATTAATGGATGCTGCCAGTAAGAGTAAACGATTTTTGGTAATGGTAGGGTCTGAAGAATTCCATGATAAGCAGGGAAAAGCAAGCAAGCAAGCAGCAAAATAATTGATAATTAATAATCGGTAGCAACTATGTATATATATGATATGACATGTTTCGACAACATCATATGTCATGTGGTTCATAATTATTTCATGTTATCATGCGAGGAAGAAGGATTACATGTCTCCTACTCATAGTTAATTATAATTCAACTCCTCTCCTCTCCATTAATTCACTTTCATTAGCAATTACCTGACCAATTTTTCAAAATTATATTATTCCATACATCACTCTCGCACGTTAACATAGACAAGGAGATGGAAAGTTAATTAATTTATTAAATAGGTCTCTTAAGTAATTTATAATGAGGATTACAAGCTATACCTTATGTTACAACGATATAAAATTTAATTATATGATATATGGACACTTGTTATTAAATATCATTATTTAACATGATTTAAGATCATTAATTTTGCATTATTAATAGAATGATAACAATTTAAGTAATAAATTAATAAATGAACATATATTAACATCATTCATCCTCGAGCTTTGTTGAACAATTCTAGAAATAATAATAATAATCCAAAAAAATACAATACAAATTCCACCCTTTTTACAAAACAGAAACATCCCCACAAATAAATTCATCAGGCAAAAAAAAAAAAAAAAACAATTTTATTCTCATATTTGCTTAGTGGAAAAAGGGCTTAAACGTGCTCACCACCACCTTAATCTGATCAACAAATGATATATACGACACCGTTCCATCGTTCCCTGCCAACACTCTGTATTTGTCCTTCCTTGTAAAGTTTGTGCACTCAAACCCTAACGTTGCAGCCAAGATTCTTTGCACGTAATTTGCGACGTCGTGCGGGCTTTTACCGGAGGAGCAGGTGGCTTCCACCGGCAACTGGTTCAAGAAGGTCACCTCGTAAACTGGTCTAGGGTTCATGAAGAAGAAAATAGGGTCCAAACCTTTCCAGCCTCTTGCTGTAGTTGCATGGAAAAACCCTACTCTGTAATTCATGGCCACCGGAACTATCCGGTCTGTTAATTCAGCGAAAAGAGCGCTAAATCTTAGTAAAAATGGTTCCCTACAAGTTGTTCCCTCTGGACAAACAACCAGATCACCTTTGGCTAGTTCTCTTTTGATACTCTCTGCATCAACATGACGAATTCTTGTTAATCGAACGGTGGGGATTGGTGATAGGATTTCTGATAATCGAGAAATGGAGTACGTAACGGCTGGGATTTTGCGTCTGAGTACAGTGGACAAGACTACAGGGTCCATTAGTGTTCGGTGGGTGCATACAAATAGAACACCGCTGTTGCTTCCGGAAACTGGCGGCGGCGGTTTGCCTTTTACGATGATTTTGCCACCAAATATGCGGGACACGTAGGGAATCGCCCACATCGGTAAGATTAGGCCTAAGACAATTCTGATTATCGCTAGTAATATGCCTAATGGCATCCATAGGATGATTAGGAGAGCAGTTGAGGGTGTCGGGCGCTTGATAAGGCGGCCGTCGTGGAAGATCACCGGCAGTGGGCGAAGGACTTGGAGGTCATGGTGCTTTGGGTTTGTGATAAACGGTGGGTGCATTTGTTCCTGTTAACAAGTTATTATTGTACAGGCAATAGTTAGTATATTGCTTTTTTATGCCAAAAAGGGAAAGTGTCAACTTCTTATTCCTTGCCATCAAAATGAAAAGAAACATTCTCAAATTCTTTCAAAATTAATTAATTACTCACCTTGCATAGACATAAGAATGAAGAAGCCGAAGAAGTCCTTCCTAAACCTAAGGCAGGCTTTTCATCGACAAACATTTTGGTGACTCGACTAGAAATGAAAGCAAAATCTCCTTTAACAAATCCCGTGGCAAAACCAAATCGGTTCACCAAAAGCTCACTGCCAATGACTTCATCAGCTCGCAAATGGTCCTTGACAAATCTCTCCACCATAATCCTCGGTGTTTTAGTCACCACAACTCTTCTATCATACGAGCTAAACACTTTCCACGCCTCCATATCAATGTCATCCATATAAAACTTGGGCAAAACAGCTCTCGCCACCGATTCAATCTCCGGCTCACGGACGCCAGCAGTAGCAATAAAAATCATTAGCTTAAGCCCAACATCGCCCATCCCCAACACGTCTAGCAACCGAATCAGCGGCCACAAGATCAACAACAATGCAAACCGGATCAAACCCGACACCTCGAATGCTACTAACATGAAGTAGGAGAAGGGATCGTGGTCTTTCAAAAGAGTTCCTTCGAACTCTGAAACAACTGATGATTCCATTAGGGTTTGTGGTTTTTTTTTTTTCCTTTTTCGTTTCCTAGCTGTGCTTTTTTTAAAAAAAAAAAAAAATTTGGAGTAAAAATGTATTAGGTTCTTGCTTGTAAATCACCAGGTTTTATGGTTATAAGGTTTTGAGGTTAGGGTTTGGATTGACTGATCTCTAATGTAAGAAAGAGGCAGTTTATCAGTTTACAACCACCTCTTTATATACTTTTTTTTTTCTCTTCGATCTTCATACGCCTCTCTCTCGGTGGATATATCAGCAAAGAAAACAGAACTATACGCCACTTTAACATACAAAAGATTGATTACTTAACCCCAACAACTTTTTCTACTTGTATAGTCATTTGTAATTTTGTATTTGGGTCCACGAGTAACCTTTAATTAGGTTACTAAATAGATAACATCTGACGCCATATGAGAATTATGTTATATAACTATTCATATATACAAAACGTTTACAAATTCTTTGCCAAGGGTTCTTTCCACGTTGTTGCATGGGAAACTAGCTTGCTTTTAAAAAATTTCTAATTGTCAATGGCAATTTTTGTTGTCTCCCAGTTTCGGGCTTGTCTTGAACTCTCTCAGCTTTCATGGTGACACTTGTTTGGTCTCTCTTGTTCTCAATCTTCTAACGTGTCAACAGTCTGTAGAGTTTAAAGACTGACGTATTTTTTTCCCTAATATCTTCAAATGATCGAGCATGGGTTAATTAGTGAAATACTAATTTACTGGATAATATGCGAGGCTTTTGATGATTGATGTTGTCATGTTTGGGACGAAACAGGCCTTGTTAGTTGTACGAATTCATTATTAGGACATACACGTCCTTGTCTGTGCTGTTTATTCAATTAAAATACACATAAAAACTAATAATAAAGACGTATTGATGTCTGTTTCCTAGTTTATTTGTCATTTGTCGAATCTTATATGATATTGAGTATTGGTAGTTGGGGGCCGGCCAGTATTTGTTCATATTCAAGGCCTGCTTGGAACGAAGTTCGTGGGTTTAGTGAGAATTAACTTAGTGGAAACCAGAAGTAACACTGATAATTAATATAAATAAGAACATTGAATTAATCACCATTTGATCAAATATGTTCGATGGAAATCATATCTGTAATTTGTCGTATATATTAGGAACTGGGGCATCCCAAACCTGCAGATTGCCCACACGCAAAACTATAGGTTGAAATAAATTATAAATTTAAGGTTTTAATATACATAATGATTAAAATTCAGTAGGCTGTTGGATTGGAGGCGTATATAATTAAATTTTGATCTGATTGATTTTGTTAATAGATTGGATTAACAAGTACACAGCCAAATTCAGAATGCTTGAACTCTTTCTCTCTAACGACTGAATCCCTTTATTTAATGAGAAAATCAACCATGCATAATATTTAATTTTGCCAAATTATTCAACCTCAAAAAACTTGGAAGCCACTTATTTAATGGCTTAAAGCATTGCTACAAAAACGCAAATTGTTAGTAGATTTGTAAAAGTTGTATAAATTAATGCCCATGGGTAAGGCAATTTATTTCGAATTCCAATATGAAAGCTGTAATTTGGTTGTGGAAACTTGCAAGAAGAATACAAAGTTGGTTTGAAACGTAATCCTTGTGTTCTCGGACTGTGGTTGCTCAACTTCTTTTGTTGATCTCCCTTTGGTAAAAGTAGTAAGCAAATTCTTCTGCTGATTTCAGGTTCTCTTTCTCATTTTGTTCTCCTGGTTAGGTGAGGTTGGTTTGAAGATTTATGCCTTGAGAAAATATTGTCCAAGTAAAAAACGTTTATCCAAAACTATAGACAATAGATATTAAAAACAAAAAAAAGGTAATCATCCTCCAATATTAGGAGAGTGGCCCAGTTTTGCGAACAAGCTGTTGCCTATCTGAAGAATTCAAGCCCAGCACGAGGATTCTTCATCTCTTAGCAACAAAACTGAAACCAAAATATTAATTGGACCAAGCAAAAGAAATTAAGAAGCACTTTGTGTTGTGCAGTAATAGTGCTTTTCCAAAAGCAAAGAAAACCCACGTCCAGCGCTTTATGGAAGATGCTTTTTCATTCTTTTTCCCCAACAAAAGCTGCATATAAATATTATTTCTGAGATATTGTCAGCCTTGCCTTATGCCTGTATTTTAAACTTAGTTGCATTGAATAAGATAAGGATGATTTTTGCACAACATGTGAGGCTCTTAAGTCACCTTATTAATACTACTTTTTGTTTTTTGCCTCACATCACATGTTCTGTCTCTGCTCACTTCAAAACTTCTCAAAACCATGAAACCCTAATCCCATTATCGTGTATGTCTAAATGATCTTTCATGTATTAATTAATAATATTATTCTTCTGCATATTTTTCCTCTCATCTCATATATATTCCATGATTTCAGTGCTTATATTAAAATTTAATGAACTAGTGATATCACTAATAAACGCCTCGAAACTTGAAGGGAGTGATGTATAATCCCTCTCTCTCTCACCTCACCATGTTCATCGATATAAAGGTTAAAATTGATTGCAGATGGTGAGGTTACTGTCAAGATATTAATTAGTAGTCATGGAAGACAGTTAAAATATTGAGTCAGATTTAATACCTTGTCTGCTAAGTACCATACCCACCTTTATTTAATTAAATGAGCTTTTACACATGTCTGTAAGCATGAACTGTATCATCATTTTGGCCTTGAAAATTGCACATGTTACATATTACACATGTTTTGGTCTAGTCGAGTTTAAGAGACTCTGTTATCTAAACAGCATCCCTGGAGAGATGATGCATCCCAAGACATATACCGCATGCCATGTGTAATGAATTGGAAAAAGAATCAGATTGACGTAGATTTAATCCGATTAATTTTTAAACTGATTAAGACTATTGCTTAACCTGAATGTTTATGTTAAGAAGTAAAAATTCAAGATTAATATGAAATTAAGTCTAACAAAATCGTTACAGGCTAGCAGAAGATCAGTAATAGAACCACTCAGAGAGATGGAACAAGAAAATGGGAGCCATTACTAGAAGAGAAGAGAAGAGAAACAGATGTGGAAAGAGGACAAGTTGCAGAGAATCCAGTTGCTGCTGCTGCAGTATTTTCCACCACCTCCAGCTTCCAGGGCTGTGGGATGGTAATAAAAAAATAGAAAGTAGTAGAATCATGCTGCGGTGAAGCAACATTTTGCTTCTGTCTGTTAATTAACTTAAATTGTGTTATCATCTTGACTTCTGTGTTTTAATTTAGGACCACTTTCTCGGTCTCAACGGCATCGTTTCTGTGTTTCTCTTCCCCTTAGGTTAATTATGTCAGTCGTTGTTCAATTTGTAAAGTTGTCCAAGGATTATTTCTTATGATCAGGAAGACAACTATACCAAACCTCGCGCGGTCAAAAAGCGTAAACGGGACCCAGTCCAAGAACGCCACGTGTAAGTTTGTCACTTGGTAAGTACAAATGGGGGAGCGTGTGCCCTGCTTCCTTGATCTGGCGTGGCGACGTAACAAAAAGGCATAATAACACTCGTATCTTTATTTTTTTGTATATTTACAGAAATAGACATATAATATCATCTATAACTCAAATAGGTCCCAGTCCTTTTAAAATAGCAAAATTATACTTACTTTGCTTGGTGCAATTTTAGCTCTGCAAAAAAACAAAAATCAAAGCAGTTTATTTTGACCACACGTCATGTCTGGTCTGTTTAGTGATGCTTGCTTTCCTCAAATAATTAATCTAAAAAGGAGGAGTCCACCGTTATGTGTCTATATATTTGGATTATAGATGTAAAATTACTAAAATATTTTTTAAAATATAAATGTTTTGATTAATATTGACCAAATTCCAGGTACTCAAATGTCAACAAAGTAACGAAATAAAAAAGGACATTATTTTTATTTTTTTTTAATTTTAATATTATTTTTATAAAAAAATTGCACTTGCATTTGATGTCCTTCATCACTTAAATCAACCATAAAATTTTGAGTTGTTTATTTATTTAAACACCAAATTAATTAATTAAATAAATATATATATTTAATCACTCGACATAAATATATAAATATATATATGTGTATATAATTAAAATTTTAAATATTTATTAAATACACGTTAAATGAACACAAAATTCTCTTTATTGTACAAGATAAAATTATAATTTTTATGTTCGGTCCAAAAAATTACGATACGAGATATATTTATAATTACGTAATCATATGTTTTATTTATATTCTCATTCTTAATATAATGTATAATAAAATTGATAATACAGAGAGTGATGAATAAGAATAAAATAGACCTAATTTCTCAAAATTGATTAAAATTCAAATTTGTCTCGAGAGGCTAAGACAGGAGGAAGCTATATTTACTGCCAATTTTAGTTATTTTTAATTATGTGTCTAACAATTTTTAAATGATATATTAAATAAAAAAATATATAAAAAAGTAAAATAAATTAAAATGTGGTTATATAATCATATCCATATTCCAAATACAACTATAAAATATTATTCTCTATACTGTAATTTAGCATTTAATCTCACAAATAAAACCCTAAAGACACACCCTTGTAAGAACAAATCCATTTAGAATCAATCTCAGTCGTTGCTTCTTTTACCAACGGTCCAGATCTCTCCACCACTCAGCTTACTGCTGCCTTTCTCTTGTTCGCTCCACTTTCTTTTTCTCAATCAGAAATGGCTAAAGCCTCCATCAGTTATCCACTCCCAATCCGATCTGTATCAATATATATTCATAACGTAGTTCACTCTCAGTAATATAGAATCCTTACTTCATCATAAAATCAAAGGCTTGTTTTTTAGCTTCCATTTTTAGCTATGGATTATTGATTTTGATCGTAAAAATCATATCTTTTGAGCTTGAAATAAAAACACAGTTTGTGTTTATCAATATTCAGCTCAAAGTTTCAATTTTTAATGCGTAAATGATCACTGATATTCTTGTTCTTCTTCAAAGATGATGCCAGATATCTCAATACGATCGTCCATGTTCAAGAGTCCTGACTACGTTGAAGATTTAGGCAAGCTGATTCGTGAACAAAAACAGCAACATCTACAAGAATCAACGCAAGTGAATACTTCTACTGCTGATCTTGAAAAAGAACTCAATATTTATAGAAGTGGGTCAGCCCCACCCACTGTTGATGGTTCTTTAAGCTCAATAGGTGGTTTGTTCAAGAAAATAAGCAATAACAAAGGTGGGTTTCTGAGTGAGGAGGAGCTAAGGGCTGATCCAGCGTATGTAAATTATTATTACTCTAATGTGAACTTGAATCCAAGACTGCCTCCACCTTTGTTGTCCAAGGAGGATTGGAGGTTTACACAAAGATTGCGTGGAGGTGGAGAAGTGGGAGGGATTGGTGACCAGTGGAAAGGAAATCGGCCGCTTTTCCCGGTGCAGCCAGGGTTTGGAGGGAAAGAGGAGGAAAATGGTGGCCGTGGCGGTGGAGCAGGTGGAGGAGAGTGGGGAGGAGATGGGTTGATTGGTTTACCGGGGTTGGGGTTAGGGAGTAGGCAGAAGAGCATTGCAGAGATCTTTCAGGTGAAAATTTGGTGATGATTGTTGGTTTCTGGTTTTCGTTTGGTTTAGTTTCTGTTGAATACATGTTGTTTTAGTTTGGATTTGAATTGTAAATTTTGTTACAGTGTGGTTTATTTGTTGGTTGTTAAATGGAATGGTTTTGGTTGGTGGTAATCTAATGTTTAGTAGATGGGATAAAGTTGATAAATTGTAGGTGAATTATTTGTCATGCTAGTTATAATCGGATTATTGCATTGGGATTATCCGATTTTTGGTGCTTCTCAATGTTTTTAGCATGATGGTGTACTTTTGGGAGGACGTGGAATGATATGTGAACTCAAAAGTATATTTTGATGATTAAATTATGTGGCTAGAGTATTAGATTCATGTGTATACATTTCTTTTTATGCGCTACTGATTTTTTAATATCATACTGTTCACTTTGTTACCGAGCTTATTTTTTTCACCTCTGTTTTTCCATATTAATAATGACAATTGGATATGAGTGCCTACCCAGAAAAGAAAGAGAAGATAATAAAAGAAAAGAAACGAGATTGACTTTAATATTGAAGGTTCAGAAATAGTAACTTAGTTGCAATATGCACTGGGTTTTTCCATTCTGCTAATGGAAGTTAATTTGACCTCTTTTCCATTTCTGAATGTTCATGCAATTGCTTTATGATGCTGGGTTGTGTGCTCTCAGGCCGACTGCTTTCAAGTTTTTTGTTCACATATTAAATCTTGTGTTGTACAATGGTGTGCAAGGATGTGTCTGTCATTTTCTATAACAAACAAACAAGTAATGGCAGAAAAACCAGTCTTTTAGTTTGGTGATGATGTTCTTGTTAAGTAGTGATGTGGTGCAAAGTGATTGGTCATTATGTTAGGTGCAAGCAAGGAGAGGACTTGCTTGCCATGATGGCCTGACATTTTTTAAAATATTTATGTAATTGGTCTGACATTGGCTGCTGATGAGGAATTCTTATCTTGTTGCTTTTTGTTAATGAATGCATGTTGTTTGCTTGGTGATCACTTACAGTGGTGGAGTTTTCTTTTCTTTCCTAATCGGATGCTCATCAAATATGTACATATGCACTTATAAAATTATCTACTCATATAAGTTTGCATTAATGTGCATTATGTGAATGTGGTTGCGATAGGATAAAAACTATATTAGCATATTCTTTACCTATTGTCTACTTGTAAATCTGGATGTATTGCAATATCATTTTGGATATTCTGTTCTTATTTTTGAAATATATGCTTCTTTTATAATTAATTATTTAGTTTGTTTAATCTTGTTTCATGATATATTATTTTTTATCTTTTTGTGGTGTGTATACTTAGTTCTTGTTGGGTCCAACTAGTTTCCCCTTTCCTCGTAACCACTATTTTTCTCTCATATGCTGTGAGCATTATAATTTCCTTTTGTAATGCAGGATGATATGAATCACACAGCCCCTGTCTCAAAGCACCCTTCTCGTCCTTCTAGCTGCAATGCATTTGAGGATTCCGTTGAGAGTTCTGAAACCCAGTTTGCGCATCTGCATCATGATTTAGCATCCATTGATGCTTTATGTTCTGGTGCAAATGAGCAGGGCATACAATCAGCTCAGAATGTTGGCGCATCAGCTTCTCATACTTATGCCTCTGCTTTAGGTGCTTCCTTGTCGAGAAGCACCACACCTGATCCTCAACTTATAGCTAGAGCTCCTAGTCCACGCATTCCGCCTGTTGGAGGTGGGAGGGCTAGCTCTATGGATAAAAGAAGTGCCGGTGCTCCAAACATATTAAATGGTGTCTCAGCAAGCTTGAATGACTCGGCAGAGCTAGTAGCTGCTTTATCTGGATTGAATCTGTCAACAGACGGCATTGCAGATCAAGAGAACCATTCAAGGTCTCAAAGTCAACATGAAATTGATGATCGGCATAGTCTCTTCAACCTGCAAGGTGACCACCCAAGTCATATGAAACAACATTCCTACTTGAATAAGTTGGAATCTGGGCATCTTCTTATGCATTCTGCTTCCCGTTCAACTAAAGGATCTTATTCAAATATGGGTAAAAGCGGTGGGGTAGGCATTGATGTGAACAATACTTCTTTCATTGCTGATGGGCATAAGTCCACTTTGTCACCATCAAACTCGTACATAAAAGGACCCTCTACCCCAACTCTATTTGGTGGAGGAAGTTCACCTTCCCACCATCAAGTTATAGGCAACATGAATTCTGCATTTTCAAACTTTAGCTTAAATGGGTTTGCAATGAATCCTTCACCACCCATGATGGGAAGCCAGCTTGGGAGTGGTACTTTGCCTCCTTTATATGAAAATGCTGCCGCTGCATCTGCAATGGGAGGAAATGGATTGGACTCTAGAGCATTGGCTGGTCTGGGTTTAGGACCGAATATAATGGCAGCAGCTGCAGAATTGCAGAATATTAATAGACCGGGAAATCACACGGCTGGGAGTGCACTTCAGCTGCCTCTGATGGACCCATTATATCTTCAATACTTGAGATCTAATGAATATGCTGCGGCACAGGCTGCTGCTCTCAATGACCCTGCAATGGACTTTGGTAATTCATATATGGATTTACTTGGACTCCAAAAAGCTTACTTAGGGGAATTGCTGTCACCTCAAAAATCACAGTATGGTGTACCCTACCTTGGTAAATCTGGTAGCTTGAACAATAATATCTATGGAAATCCTGCATTTGGTCTTGGCATGTCATATCATGGGGGTCCTCTTCTTCAGAACTCTCCTGTTGGATCTGGTAGTCCTGTCAGGCATGGTGAACGCAATATGCACTTTTCTTCTGGGATGAGGAATCTGTCTAGTGGTGTCATGGGACCTTGGCACTCAGATGCTAGTGGTAGCTTGGATGAAACTTTTGCATCCTCTTTACTAGATGAATTTAAAAGCAACAAAACTAAATGTTTTGAATTGTCTGAAATTGCGGGTCATGTTGTTGAGTTCAGGTATAAACTAGCTGATTAAACTTGTAGTCTTCTTAGTTTAGGCTTCCAGAAGTCTAATTCCTTCATTTATTACTATCTTTGACAGTGCTGATCAGTATGGAAGCCGGTTTATTCAACAGAAGCTTGAAACTGCCACTACAGAGGAGAAAAGCATGGTTTTCCACGAGATCATGCCCCAAGCTCTTTCATTGATGACTGATGTGTTTGGTAACTACGTGATTCAGAAGGTACTTATAATTTTAAAAAATTACTATGATGTGTTATGGAGCTTCTATTATGAATATTTGTTTATTTAATTTGGTTCAGGGAACCTCAATCTTTTATTTTTCTGCATCTTCAGTAATGTTTTGGATATAGTCTAAATTATTTTTGGAATATTAACTCCTCATGGCTGTTATTTCCCGCTTATCTTCAGTTTTTTGAGCATGGAACTGCATCCCAAATCAGAAAACTCGCTGATCAATTGACTGGGCATGTGCTGACCCTTAGCCTTCAAATGTATGGCTGTCGAGTAATCCAGAAGGTATGCTTTATTTAGTTCATCCTACTTTTTGACACTTCTTGTGATTTGAATTTTCCTGCATATTTTTTAGTAAAGGATGTTTGTCCATGATCTGCATTCCTGCTACATACTTTACCTTCTTACACCGACTTGTATTGGACATACTATTGACAAAGAACTTTCTAGTTTCGTTTAGAGGGTATCTGGAAATCAAGAATGTGGACAAGAGGCAAAGTAGTGTTTGCCTCGGCTGAAATTGCAGGAATTATTTCAAATCTGGCCTCAGCAAATGCCTGGTCTTTTTCCATGCCTGAATTCTTTGGAAAAAAAGGAATGAAATGGTAGTGTTACTGAATAGCATGTGTGATCTTTGTTGCAAACAAACGCCTGTATTCTTAGATAGCATATCTATATGCAGTTTTATGTTTTGTCTCCAGGGATGAGCTTACAAGTATTTGGTGCTTGATTGAATGTGTACTGCTCTGCACAATGATGCATCACAACTCTTTTTTTATTTTTTATTTTGCATTTAATGGACTTTGATCTGATCATTCAGGCAATAGAAGTTGTTGAACTGGACCAGCAGACTCAAATGGTTAAAGAACTCGATGGTCATATCATGCGCTGTGTACGTGATCAGAATGGGAACCATGTTATCCAGAAGTGTATTGAATGTATACCTGAGGATGCTATCCAGTTCATTGTTTCAACATTTTATGATCAAGTTGTGACCCTGTCCACTCATCCTTATGGTTGTCGTGTCATACAGGTTCAGAAACTATTTTATTTTATCTCATATGTTTTTGTTTTTTGTTTCAAATGGTACAACTAGGGAGGATCAAACTAACACATCCAATACTAAAATAGTACAACTTTCATGTGGCAGAGAGTTCTGGAGCATTGCAATGATGCCAAAACCCAACGTATAATGATGGATGAGATTTTTAAGTCAGTTTGCATGTTGGCACAAGACCAATATGGAAATTATGTTGTACAGGTTGGTTGTGATCCTTGGAAGCTTTTCAAACCACCAGGCATGACTATTTTTTTTTGTATGGTATATCATTATTGTCATGGCAGCCCTTTACGTGCCTCTATGTTGTTATTTTTGGAATACACATTCTCAAGATGGAAAACTATTTCCTTACTGCCATTCTAATTTTTTAACACATTACTGCAAGCCATTTTGCAGCTTTTCGGCTTTTGGATTGGCCCGTCTACAAGTGGCTATTACTCATTTCAACTGTTGTTCTGACTTATGGATTGGGGAAATAAATTCAACAGGCGGGCATTTTACCAGAGGCTTATATTGTATCAATCTACCCTTGTTTGATTCATGTTGAAGCTATACTCGGGGGGTGGTTGCAGGGTGGACGATTTCAAAGCGGACTCCCCATTCATTAGTTTTCCTATAAATGTCCTGACATTTCCATTTAATCAGTTTCTTTTCTTGTCATGCAAGTCCTTCATGTCTGTGCATGTAAAAATTTAAGATTAGCTATATATTTCTGTCACCTCCCTACCTCCCTCTCCTCTTTTTATTTTGAACTTAAGTTTTTTACCTCACTTCTAATTGCTTATGCAAAATATTGCAGCATGTACTGGAACATGGAAAACCACATGAACGCTCAGCTATAATTAAGAAATTAACTGGGCAGATTGTTCAAATGAGCCAGCAGAAGTTTGCCTCTAATGTTATAGAGAAATGTTTAACTTTTGGAACTCCTACAGAACGCCAGACCCTGGTGAATGAGATGCTTGGTTCCATTGATGAAAATGAGCCTCTTCAGGTTTGCCAATTGTTCATGTGCTCAGCATTACTGAATTAAATGAATATTGTTTTGATGTTATAAATTATCCTCTTAAATATAAATATATCATGAACAAGTTTGTTGGATTTAGTTTCACTTTCTGGTGATGGATCTTCCAGAGCTTCCATTTCTACAATTGAGCTTGTGCGATTTCATCACTTTTTTTAGATAATTAGTCTGAAGAAACTTGAATAATTAGGTTTTATTGTTTAATGCCCTTGATTATGTCCAAAAGGAAAAAAAAAAAAAAACCCTAAAGAGTCAACCACATGAGTAATGCTGGGTATGCTTGTTCTGTTGGGGTTGTTACAGGGGCCTTACTATGATATCTTTGATCAACTGATATAGTTTCCCATGCGAGTAACAAAAATGGTATACTTGTGATTTGAGTCATTCAAGGAGTGCCTAAAAATTATATTCTTCTTAACAGTATGCCTTAACCATCCTTTCTCTAGTAAATGTGTATTAACTTAAGTTGCTAATGCTTTTAACTGCTGGTGGTTTGGTTATTTGGTTATTTAAACTATTTTGTCTGTGTTCTGATATTTGTTCTTCCTATCATATGTAGGTGATGATGAAAGATCAGTTTGCAAACTATGTTGTACAGAAGGTGTTGGAAACTTGTGATGGTCAGCAACTAGAATTGATTCTCAATCGAATCAAGGTTCACTTGAATGCTCTGAAGAAGTATACTTACGGGAAGCATATAGTTGCGCGTGTAGAGAAACTTGTTGCAGCTGGGGGTATTTATCTTCTCTTCCTTTACAATGTTCTGATTCCTTGCTTTGTTGGACTTGTAGAAGCTCATTTCTGAATTCTGAGGACTTCTGACGCCCAATTTTTCTCTTTTTTAACTGAACATCATTGTTGTTTGGAAATTGCTTTAAAATCTGTGAGCACTTTAGCAATTAATTTCCTTGCATTCTGGTCTGTGCTTCACTGAATTCAATGAATCAATAGCAGGAAAATTTAGGGATAGTTCACTTTCTGTTCATTATTTATATTGAAATCATACTTTCAGTTTAAATACTTGCGATCTTCTGAGAGTTTTGAAAATAGAAACTCTTCTGCTGCTAAAGCGCAGGGGTTTAGAAGTATGCATGTCTCAGGGCTTTCTTAGCTGCACACATGCACCCACTCATGAATAATGCATGTATTGTTATTTCTAAAAGATCTTTGGGGTTGTTACTGGAGAATAACACCTAGTCTTTCTTTTTTCATGTCTGTTAAATTTCTTTTCTGGTCTTTAACATTTGAAAATTTCATGCTAACATGGGAAGATCTGATGATATTATTGGACTGCCTTTAGATGCATTAGTATAACAAGGAGCTTTCTAATGAGGTGCTTATTTTGCAGAGAGGAGGATAAGTGTAATGACTCCACATCCGGCATAGAAGTAGGAAAGGAAGTTATTGTACAGCTAACTGAGGATAGTATGAGTGCTTCTCTCTTTCTTCTTTTCTTTCTGCCTAGTACTGGCTTTTTCTATTTATTTGGATAGATTGGAGCTGATTGGTAATAAAAATTGTTGCTTGTACTTAAAAATTGTACATTTGTTAGTTTGAGGATATACCTAGAATCAGGCTAGCTGAGGCTCAGATGAACAAACTGATGCCCTGAAGAGATAAAATTTTACTGTACAAGTTTTAAGGGTGTAAAAAAGGAGGTAGTGAATCGTGATCGTGACTGTACAAATGTTATCAGGCGGAGATAGCCTGAGTTTAGGAGTATGGATTGTTCTCTTTGTTTAAGCAACTTTTTTCCCCTATATCATGGTTGTGTCTCGTCTTGGAAAATCATATGCTGATAATTTTATTATGGTTTGGTCGTTATATGCTGTTTGTTCCGTGATATATTTGTTTTCTTCTACACTTGTTAGTCCATCATAAAATGGCATTGGTTTGAGACAGCTTTTAACCTTGAAGCTAATGAAAGCCACACGTCGTAAATCAGATTTTAATTCTTCATGATCGAAATTCTTGATTGGACAATTTGATTTAGTTTTATCGGCATTAGATAAAAACACAAACCGAAATTTGGCATTGTTTTCATACATGCCAGCAACTTATTTTACAGAGTCTGTGAACATGGCAACAATTATTTATCTTACAGCTTCAGATATTCAATGTGAGCTTTGCCGTCCATTTTCCTCGCTAAAGTATGTATAAGGTAATCAACATACTTGATATTTCTGTACATTCTGGGGCTATGTTCATCATCTACCATTGATTCCACCGGTCTGATTTCTACTTCATCACTTGGAAACACAAATGTTGCCACTGATATTCTTGCTTTCTTTTGATTCGTCACAGCTCTGTGTTCAATGCTTTTGTACACCCCGTTGCTCCAAGCCTGAAAAACCAACGAAACAGAGATTTTCAACGTCAATGTTACGGTATTCTAAGTTAATAGCGGTGAAGTCTTTGATTATAGAATACCTCGGCAACGTCACCAATATTTACGACAATTGCATCTAGAATTGGTTTTACAGGAACCCATCTGTCTTTATGCTTAATTTGGAGGCCAGTGATCTCATCATCTTGCAGAAGTAAAGTTATTGTACTTGCATCAGAATGGGGGCTAACACCAAGAACAAGATCAGGCCTGGAACAAGTTGGATAATAATTCATTCTTATAGCTTGTTTCATCTCCCCGTGTAACATTTTTAGACTATCTTCATCCATTCCCATCAACAATGACAGCTTCGAAAATATTCCCTCTGTAACCTTCAGTATATCTGCAGAGTATTGTTCTACAGCTTCCCTATTGAAACAAACACAAGGAATGAAATAAATATTTGGTAATCAACGACTGTTTTTATTCTAATTACTTGAATTTCTCCTCATTATACATTAAGAGAGAAATGATAACACATACTTGAAACCTGGGATTGTGACTGGCCAGAGCTTCAGTTTCCTGATCCTAGACGGGAGAGTAATTAGGAAGAAGAGATCGGCCCAATCGAGTTTTTGCTGCTCTGAGACTACATATCCTTGCCCATATCCTTGAAGATCATTTTCTGCCATTGCATACTTCTTTTTCTCATCCAGAGGTAGTTCAAAGAATGCTGCTACTGCTGCCTTCATATCATTCAAAATCTTTTCTTCCACCCCATGATTTATTATCTGCAAAAAACACAATCCGGGTTTATGTTATATCATACGAAGTATCAGAAACTGTTGCACTAGTTCAAATATACCTGAAAGAAACCCCATTCCTTGCAAGCAGTGTCTAGTTTTCTTAGTTCATCTTCTTCTCCATTTGCCAGCAAGGAGAAGTTGATGACCGGTATTTCGAATGAAGCTGGAGAGAACTCAGACTGATCAACTGGCCTGTTCTTGTATACTTGTATATATCTTTTAGGCACACATTGAGAATCATTCCTCACAATCTCCTGAACGCTCGGCACAGGTAAAGATTTTCCCCAACCCGAGCCCTCATCTTCTTGAACAAATCCATTCTCAACTTTTGAATCCATTTGTGTTTCCAACATATTATTCCTTAGGCACAGGTTTATTTATTTAAGTTGATTGAAGGAATAGCTTCTATTACTAAAACATATTGGAATCTATCACTTCATCTTCTTTAAAATTCCCTTAAAAATTATTGGAGTTTTCTTTTTGTTTGAGGTAATGGCAGCCTGCAAGGCCATTGGAATTTACTTCTTGGCTGGCAGCCATTGTTTTTGGCTATCCAATGGCTGCGATTGACTTTGATTATATTATATTTTGAGTTTCTATCCACAAATGTCTATCAGGACAAATTAAATATTTGATTGAAAATACCTCGATTTAGTCTCAAATTAATTATTCTTGGAATCTGAGGGGGGGAACGAATTGTCACAATATTTTAAGAACTGGTTGATACACTTCCCCAGGAAATTGTAAGCTGGCCTTTGTGACCCCAAGATCCTGAGTTATCAGTTCACAGAAAGCCATAAGAGAATGCTTAAGAGTTAAGATGCAAGAATGCAGAAAACTAGAAGCCAGTAAGCATTAAAAATCAGAGGGTTGAGCCCCAAAGAGGAGACAACTTCATGATTCTACTAATCATTTGAATAACAACTCAACTTCCATAAATCTCAAATTGAACTACAAACTTGCAATTACCAATAACAAGAAATTCATTTTCAAGCATTGGAAACAATATCAGAAACCATACATTATTTCATCAATTAGGAGGACAAAATGTAATGACATAGCACCGAGCTCTGCAAGTCTTGAGCCCCGTAGAATCATCATAGGCATAGCTATAAGCCCCGGGACAAATTGCTTTGAAGAGATGGGAAAAAATAGTAGGCTTGCAGCTTTTCGGATTTGCATACTCCCCAGTGCAACAATACCTATCAGTTTTTGCAGCCAAACAAGCACTTTTGCAACCCACAACTTTCCCTCCTCGCTTCACCACCAAATTATTAGGGCAAAAAACGTTCAAATCAGCCTCACAGGCGGCAACTCCACAGCCTACACCACCGCCTATTGGTGCCATTGAAACTGGGATGTTAAACCCATCAACCAAACTTACATCATAGTAATGCAAGGCAGATTCTTGTGTCCCAAGAGTCATTTCTACTATCGTTGCTGGGGGAACACCGCATATACCTTGGCATTGCAAAAGGCCGGCACAGTCTCCAGTTTGGCATGATCCTTTACCTGTCGTTTCATCAAAGCAACAGCCTTGTCTCGGCCAGATTCTGCCTGACCATTTTTCAGGAACTTCAAGGACAGTTTGCTCCCCACTGCATAGAAGGAAGCCGCCTTCATTGAGAGTTTCATGGCCAGCAGTTCCAAGGATTCCAGGCCATATGTTTTCCTTGCAGTTGTTTTCTAATATCAGTTGAACGCCATCTGTTAAGGAGATGCAGAGAAAGAAGAAGTAGAAAAGATGAAAAGAAGTTGGCATTTGTTTGAATTTTGGTGATAGGAAACTGGTAGAAGCCTGTGAATCTGCATGTGGGAGACAGGTGTTTCCTTCTTTTTCCCAATAAGAAGACTAAATTTTTGACAAACTGCATGTGTAAAAACGGTTTACTAACAAAAGAACATGTCCATTGGGAAAATTAAAAAATAAAAATAAAAGGAAAAGAAATCTTTGAATTTTGAAGGCAGTTAAAAGGTTTCTTTTATTCACCTCCATTAAAAAATGGTGTTCTGACTGGATCCCAATAACAACTCTTATGCATATTACATTCGAACTTTGTAATTGCATGCTGCAATAGTAACAATAAAACCACTTCTGTGTCAAGCACCAAATTTTTAGTTATTCAATTAGTTGAGTAATGCAGACAACTCATATTTTATAAATTACAATTCTAACTCACCAGTCTACCTCCGTGTTGAAGGAGATGGGAGCTGCTTTACCATTCAGCCACGCCAAAATTTGTTGAATAACTAAGATTTATATCCAAATTTACAACAGAAAACACGGTAAATTGACTAAAAGGAACTTTTAATACTCAAGAAGTGCTTTTCTGAAATAAACAATGTGATTTCCCTTTTGAAAGAAAAAGGACAATTAAGAAAATTATTTGATACAAACGGGAATATCTCTAATTCTTGATTATCTGATAACCCCTATGAGATCTCATCTTAAATTAATTCACTAAGCAACAGGGATTTAAAGTTCTAATTTCAATTAAAATTCACCATTAATTATACACTCGATAAATAAATAAATTTCCCAATCAATAAATAAATTAACTGTAACTGTTGCAATAGTTAAAGAATCTCTGATGCAAAGTTTCCGTTTGTTTCCCGGGAAAATGAAGGAAAGAGAAAGGGCAGAAAAGAGCTGGTAGTAGAAAGGTTTTGGAACTATAACGGTCACGAACCAGAGAACTAATTGGCACAAAACGGCGGCCAACGGCCGAACTAGCGTACACATAACCGGATGACCCAGTAAAACCCGAACTATTTATGGTTAACCAAACCTGCTGGGATCGTACACTAATCGGTCCGTCCAGTTATCCTCTACACGGTCATATGCCACCCTACCCACTTTAACTCGGTTCTCTCTTTCACAGTAGCAAGGGAAACTCCAACACAAGCGAGTTCGAATTTTTCTATTTTATTTTATTTTTATTTTTGGAAATTTATTTTATGTTTTTGTTTTCATATAGTTACTATATTTAGTGGAGTTTAATAAATGACTTTTATTTTAGAATGCATACTTTTAGCATTCTTTTTTTAATTTAATTTATTTTTATGGGTATTTATTATATTTTGTGAAGTTTGTAGTGTAGCTTGTTTGCTTGGTGCATGTTAAATTATTTTAGTTTTGAAACAGAAGTCTAGCAACGTTGTTGTTGTCAATTGCATTTCAAAGGTTGACGTAATGGCTTCTGGACTGGAACCATAACAGATAACTCCACAAAAACACGAACCGGCATGGAAGCACTGCCAAATGTTAAAAAATGGTGATAAAGTACAGCTTAAGTGCGTGTACTGTGGCAAACTATATAAGAGTGGCGGGATTCACAGGATTAAAGAACATTTAGCATGCCAAAAGGGTAATGCATCTACTTGTTTGCGTGTTACACAAGAAGTTCGTTTTGCAATGCAACAAAGTTTAGATGGGGTTGTAATGAAAAAGAAGAAGAAACGAAAGATTGCAGAAGAAATCACGAATAATAACGCAAATTTTAGCGAGGTAGATGCGCTTGCTGATCCGGTGATGTTAATGCTGGTATGCAGATGATGGTTGGTGCAAATACGCTTGTGAATTCTTCGAGTTTGTTAGCTATAAGAGAAGTGACAGACAATATTGGTGGAGATAGGAGAAAGAGATTGAGAGGGAAAACTCTTCTACAAATGCAAATGCTGTTGGTACGACAAATGTTTCATTGGACGCTAAGAGGGTGGACAATCCTATCTTTATGGCAGAAGGAAGGTTTCTGTATGCCATTGGGCCACCATTAGATGCTGTGAACTCGGGACTATTTTCAACCAATGGTTGATGCCATTGCCTCAGAAGGATCTGGGGCAGTGATTCCTTCATATCATGATATTCGGGGTTGGATACTGAAGAATTCGGTGGGGAGGTTAAGAGTGATATTGACAAATGCACAGCAACATGGGGAAGGACTGGTTGTTCCATTTTGGTTGACTAATGGAACACGGAATCAGATAGGGCCTTGCTGTGTTTTTCGGCAAATTGACCTGAAGGAACAGTGTTTTTGAAATCGGCCGATGCATCTGGCATTGTGAATTCCTCGGATTCTCTGTATGAGTTGCTTAAGCAAGTTGTAGAAGTTGGAGCAACAATTGTTTTGCAAATGATTACTAACAGTGAACAGCAGTATATTGTTGCTGGGAGAAGGTTGGATTTGATACCTGAGGATTTTGCAAAACTTGAGTGGATAAATGCAATTATCGAACAGGTTAGAGTTATCACTTGATTTGTGTACAGTCATAGTGTGGTTTTGGATATGGCTAGGAGGTATACTTTTGGTAATGATATTGTAGAACCAGGATTCACTCGCTCCGCTTCAAACTTTACAACATTGAAAAGAATGATTGCTCTTAAATATAATTTGCAGGCCATGATTACTTCACAAGAGTGGATGGATTGTCCATATTAAAAAAAAAACGGTGGATTGGAAATGTTAGATACAGCAAGTAATCAGTTGTTTTGGTCTTCTTCTGGTCTGATTGTCTGTTTAACAATCCCCTTTTACAGCTTCTGCGAATTATTGGTAGTGAGAGGACCCCTGCAGTAGGATATGTATATGCTGGAATGTATCGAGCAAAAGATACAATTAAGAAAGAACTACATAGGTCACTGGTGGGAACAACGGTGGCATCTTCCTCTTCATTCTGCAGGTTTCTTCCTAAAACCCAAGTTCTTTTATAGTATCAAAGGTGACATACATAATGAGATCTTGTCAGGAATGTTTGATTGCATGGAGATTGGTTCCTGATACAAAAGTGCAGGATAAAATTATCAAAGAGATAAACTCGTACAAAATTGCTGTTGGACATTTTGGGAGGAAGATGGCAATCACAGCTAAAGATACTTTACTTCCTGGTAAGGTCCATTCTGTTTGATTGCCTGCTTATTTTCAACTACTGTAACTGACTTACCTTCTTTGTATTGGGTGGTTTACTGGAAATATACCTGTAGTTATGAGGGTAGGTGTAAAGAAGCTATACAGCAAAAACATATACCAACCGGCAGACGAAATAAGCAGTTAGATAATTGCAAGCTCCATTTTTTGTAGTTAGTTATGACTAGACCCCAAGAAAAGTTCCCTAACTTTTGCATGTATTAATCTGTTGGGGAACTTTTTGTTTGTTAGATCTATTCAGTGTGAACCATGAGGCAATGGGTAAAAAACCTTGCATATCTGGCTTTCTTGTTGGATGCAGTCCTTGTTTTGATGATTATATCCTTTTGATAAGTTTGCAGTTTAGCTGACATTTTAATATGCTATATGTTATAGCCAAATGGTGGTCAACATACGGAGGAAGTTGCCCGAATTTGGCACGTTTAGCCACTCATATCCTCAGTCAAACTTGCAGTTTGATGGAATATAAGTGAACTCGGATTCCTTTTGAACAAATATATGATACAAGGAACTGCTTAGAGCGTCAGCGTATCAGTGGCCTTGTCTTTGTCCAGTACAACTTGCCATTGAAACAAATGCAAGGAGAAACTAAGGACCCTCAATATTTTTATGGAGTTTATTTGACAATTTCAATTTAAACATCATTATTATTATTTCACCAACTAGCTTTTTAACAGTTTTGGCAAGAAGAAATAAGAGGATTCTACGGTAACAGACCCAATGTCATTTGACGGCCTTAGCACTGTTGAAGACTGGATATCTGGGAAGGATGTATGTTTTGAGGACTATGAGAGTTCAGACTGGATGGTAGTTGCTCCACCATCTGGTAACACAATGCTTTTAGGATCTTCAGATGATGAAGTTGAAGAGTTAGCTGGAGGTAAATATAGTTCATTGGATGTAAAAAATATTACTGAAAAAACTTTGTGCTTCACTATTTTTTTGGTTAATATGCAGGTTTTGATGATTATGAGATTTTTACTAGTGTGAAAGAGAGTGAGGAGGACTAAAACATTGACGAAAATGTAGTTAGCTGGTAGACAGTCAAGACTGGAAGGGAAACTTTTCATGTGGAGAGAATAGTTGATGAATGTTGCCTTCTTCACTCTATCAATCAGAGCCTTCTTCACGTTATCAATCAGAAAAACTTAGTGCCAGTTAATTATTTGTCTGTCTTTGATACTGATTAAAACTATAGAAAATGCTGTATTCAAAGAAAGGTATAATCATGGTACCTCTGGTTGCTTGTTGATCTGTCCATCGACTTTTTAGAACCTTCAAGTACAGGTGGTTAGTTTTATATTAGAGAAAAGGCCATTATAGCTAGCAATGGATGAAAGAATGTAGTTGTAAAATTTCAAATGTGGGATATATTGTATATAGTGTATGTTTTAGGGAATAATTCAAGCCTCTCAATCCAAGACAATGCCAAGCTTTTCTTTCATCTTTTAGATGAGCTGTTGACAAATATGTTGGATTTCAATATAAATCATTTCTGTGTCTGGCAGAAAGATCTGTTTGAGCTCTCCTGCCACCATGATGAAATTACGTTCGCATTCTTGATTATTTGTTAATTTATATGTTGTAATCAGTTTGAAACCAATAGCAGATATAGACAAGCCTACAGGTTACTGATGTTAAAACATTAAATTTCAAGGCTCATTGTCTTTACACTTGGGTCTTAAAAGGTAAAACTGATGCGCCAAGTGAGAAAAGCTTATTTTCATGCAAGTACTTTTGGTCATTACAAAAATATGGGCTATTTTATCCCGGTTAGGTTATTATAGTCAGGTGACAATTGCCAAACTGTAGTTTCTTTGCTATTAATGAATGCTAAAGATGACGTCTTGAACTTGATTATTTATGAATGTTAGGATTGCGGTGTCAAAAGGCTCAAAGCACCTAACAATTAGGTGAAATTGCTACCATGGTGATATTGAATGGGGGAAATTTTTGTTAGCGCACTCATCTTCCTGCACTACATATTGTTGCCCTATAATTTGGATGTGTTCTTGTGATTATTGGCTTTGTAGACATATTTGCAGCTCCACCAACCAATAATTATCAGCTATTGTCATGACAGATGCTGTTGTTCTTTTTCTTTCTAGCAAGAATTATTGAAGAAGTAGGTGAATTGATGAGAATGTGAGATTATCCTTGCTGGTATCAAGTGTTTTGTCTTCAGTGGAATGTAGATATTATTCAGTGGGAAGAATACTGTTCTGGACTTGTATTAGGATAACGCTAAACTTGTACAATTGCATACAGAGAGAACAATTTTTGGCCCATAAGCAATATGATTTACACTTGCGTGTTTTCCGAGTCTCCTAGATTGTCCGTATGGGATTAAGTATTAAAATGTGCCTACTTCAGTTCAGTAGTTGGCATCTTTGTCTCTAATCCTTGATTGATTTGTCTGTTATGAAAATTATGCTTAATGTGCACATCTTGAAATATTCTTGAAACCAAAATTTAACAGAACAAATAGGGGAGAGGCAGAGGAAAAACTTCTACTAATTAGTTTACAAACTACAACCCAAGACAGGGAGGTATTTGATACATTTACATTGGAA
Organism: Cedrela odorata; assembly: GCA_035584115.1. Lineage (NCBI taxonomy): Eukaryota > Viridiplantae > Streptophyta > Magnoliopsida > Sapindales > Meliaceae > Cedrela > Cedrela odorata. The sequence goes on along the minus strand of JAXCLQ010000006.1, from coordinate 3,652,834 downwards.
CAAAACTACCATACACATAATGAGAAAAATTGAAAAAACTTAAAAGGTGTAAAAAAATGGAGATAAGAAAAACTCAGTCCCTAACCATGGCTACCTACCATCACCTCTACCTGAAAGCGGTGAAGATGAACCTGCTTCAATATCAACATCTCCATCGTCATTGGGGGATGACCAATTACTCGCCTTCTCAAGAAATGACGAATTTGGATATGAATGAACAAAATCTTCAAACTCAGGACCATTTCTCCTACCACCACCGGTATTATCTTGCTTACCATCATAGGCATCAGGTGATGCAACCACCTGAGGCAATGCTATCTCTCCTTCCAAGTATCTCACCACTTGCCTCATTGTTGGCCGTTCCTCGGCCGCATTGTTAGAACACATTAGCCCCAATTTCACCACAACTAGAGCTTCAATCTCATCAAATTCACCATTCAATCTTGGATCCACTGCATCAAGAATTGCACCAACTTTCCATCTGCCCCAAACCCAGTCAACTAATATGAGTTCTTCCGGCAACGCCTTAGGCTCAATAGGTCTTCTGCCACATACAACTTCAAGCAAAAGTGCACCAAATGCAAATACATCTGAGCTTGTTGTGGGTTTCCCAGTGCGTGTGAGCTCAGGAGCTAAGTATCCTAATGTTCCCACAACTCTTGTGGTGCTTGGATTTGAGCCGTGCTCATATAACTTAGCTAGACCAAAATCGCCCAATCTTCCATTTAATTCAGAATCTAGCAAAACATTGCCTGCTTTAATGTCTCTGTGAATCACAGTTTGTTCCCACTCTTCATGCAAATACAAAAGGCCTGAAGCTACACCTTTGATAATCCTGAACCTCTGTTCCCAAGTGAGAATAGCTTTTGGTTCATCAAATAGATACTTGTCTAAGCTACCATTAGGCATAAAATCATAGACAAGTAATAAATCACCTCTCCGACGGCACCATCCTAGCAGCTGGACAAGATTTCTGTGACGAAGACGACCAATACTTGCAATCTCAGATGCAAATTCTCTCAGACCTTGTTTTGATTCATGAGAAATTCGCTTGACAGCCACTTGAGTATTAGTATTTGGTAGAGTTCCTTTGTAAACTCTGCCAAATCCACCAAAACCAAGTAGCTCTTTGTCTCTAAAACCTCTCGTTGCATTCTTGAGTTCTTCGTAAGAGAATCTATGAGGACCAACATCAAGTTCCCACTCTTCAATATCATCGGCGTTCTTGATTTTCTTGATAAGGTAACAAGCTATTGCAATAACCAAGAACATCAAACAGAAAGCAGAAACTGAAACCGCCACAATTAAAGCTGTATGATTCTTTTTAGGCCCAGGAAGTGAAGGAAGAGAAGAAAGAGACAAAGATTTAGCTTCTCCACTCATGTTAAAACTCCATCCTAAAATATAGTGTGAGCTTGCAAGCAAACCCGTTGATGAGGAAAATCCAACATACATAGTGTCGTCTACAATTGATGATAGATCCACATCAAAGGACAAAATTGGTGATTTTGGTTTCTCAGAAGAAGGTGAAAGCCTCACATCTAATCGATTCTTGGCCGAATCATAGTCAATCCAGGCTTGAATAACCTCGCCACTCTTCAGATTCAACACTTCTTTTGTCGAGTTTTCGAGAAAATATTCTGCTGAAACTGAAGCATTTGACGTCAAACTGTTGATATCAATGCCAACATGATTATCATTCTTATCAGCAAACTCAAAATCTTGTACAGTATCAAATTCAACAGCGAATATGCGGTTGGTTAATTTTCCCATGTCGCTTGCATTGAGCAGGCCTAGATACTGGCTTGGAAGAGCGCCTGGAAGCTCTTTTGTAGGAGAGAGCGTGAAAGCAAGGCCATGGCCTCCAAGCTCTGCATACTCAGGGACTATGGCAAAAGCAAAACAAGTAGAGAAAGATGAAGACTTGTTGTAAGTTGAGTTTTTGAATTTGATTGGAGATGAGTAAAAAGCATGCCCAAGAACCCTAAGTGTTGTGTTTGTTAACTGAAGTACGCCATTTTCTTCAATCTCCGCAACCCCATTTAAGCTCACGTTGGATGCATCCTGGAATCCGCTGAAAAAGAACTCATCTAGTTGAGAAAAAACTGTGTTTGAAAGAAAATAGAAAACAACCAAGAAAAATCCGAGCTTTTCTGCCATTAAAGAGAAATTAAAGATTTGAGGTTTGTGCACTAGAATACGAAACTATGTTGGTTCTGCAAAAGGGATTATGTTACAGTTTGAAAGCACTGATATTTAATTGGGTTGGAGGAGGAGGAAACGGGAAGGAAAGAGAGTAGTAAGTAAGGATATCAACGAAGATTACAGATTGCGAATGAAGGCAACTTAAGAATGGAGTCCACTTTAACCTCACCCACCAGTTTGAAACTGTGGAAGGTAATTTTCCCTCAATTAAATTAGCAAAGAAAGGTTGAATATGAATTCTTAAATATTTCTTGCGGCTGCTGTTTGGTTGTTGGGTCTAATACAAAAGGTCAACTATTGTTTTGAAGACAAGCGGTTTAGAATGTGGGATGGAGGCTCCACAACTTCAAAAAGAAGTTTAAACAGCCAACAAATTAAAGTTGTCCATACTTCCATTTCTTTTTACATTTGAGTATTTAGACTATAATAGATAGAACACGTTTGAGTCAAAGATTTATCTTTATCGTTAATAATGTACAAAATAAGAACATCCTTTGAAGTACTGCAAGAACTTGTAAATGATACTGTAAACTGTGGTAAAACCCAATACCTCACACATGACTCATGGTGTTTTTGTCGGCGGTGAAGTGAAGTCTATGAAAAACGTGAATTTTAATTGCCGGCCTGTCAAAACGACAAGACACGTTTATAAGGAGTATCAAATGTCGTATCAATTTCTTAGTTGTCTCTCTCCTCTCGATTCTTCTTTGTGGGATGTCTTTATTGCACGTCTTTTTCTTAGTTTGATTTTGGTAAAAAATTGATCATAATTTAACTGTTATATCCTTAAATAACCTAATTTCATAATTATAATAATTATTTCTTAATAGAATCTAAGATAAAGGTTTAATAAATTCATCAGAAAGGTTTTAAAAGGAGATAACACAACAATCTCACGGTGCGAAGGCATGTTGGTTGGTCGGATAGGAAAGGAACATGAAGCTGCATGGTGACGAAGAGGACGTGATAAATGCTGTTGACCTTTAATATGAGTAGTGTGACATAATGTTTTCAAAATTATGAAGGATTGGTCTTTAAAATTTAATTGGTGAAGCCACAGCCGAGTTCCAATTAAGTTGATGGGTTAATTGAAAGTTTATTATTGTGTGAATTATCCAACACATAATCTAGTCTAGTGTTAAATGCACAAACATAAAGCTTCATGTAATACGTGTTGATTGAAATACTAGACAAACATATGTTTTATTAAAGAAATTGTGTTATACGATGTGATTGAATTTTACTATATATTTTATCGTATATTAATAATAAATGAATAGAAATAAATAAAATATTATTAAAAAATAGTTAATATTTAAAATAAAAATTTAACGAGAGATTTATGGAACAACATCGACAAAAAATTTCACTTACAAAATTAGAGCTATTTAATTTTATATGCATATATATTTTTAAATTTATTATCTCTTTTAAAGTTTAAACAAAAAGACGTTGTTAAACCACTTTTGTCGTTAAACTCTCAAATTTATTTTAAGATAATTTGGTGTATAATTAAAATTTATTCAATGATCAATTTTTTTTTTTTTTTTGTATTTTGTATACTTGATTTAAGAAGATATTAACTTGTGATATAATTAAATAGTTTAAATTGTAATTTAATATTTTTAATTTATATCGTAAAATATAAAATTAAATTATAAATTTTATTAAAATAATTATTTATTATTAATTATACAATGCATTAATATCTGTTTTAAATTCAAAAGTAAAGAATAAAAAAGATATATTGTCGTCCTTATTTTATTCTCTTAGTTACTTTCTTTTACAGTTGTTTCGTAAAGCATTTTAGAGACGAGGTTGTTTGTGGGGCAAATGGCATCTACTAAGTCAACAACTACTCCAAACTCTTAGAGAAAGTCATTGACAAATACCTTTGATTCCGAAAGTGCTTATCTTGTTCATTCAATTTCTTAATCAAATCTTTGATATCCCGTTGAAATTAAGTAAACAACTTGCTTATTCTGTAGCTTAGAATTTTCATTAAAAGTTGCTTCTTGCCAAGATCACGTAATGACGAATGGGCTAACCCAATTTGAAAAACACTGATTTCGAAGTGCTTCTAACACAACTAAAAGCACTTTCAGATCATTAACAACTCTTTCTTTTGGTATTTTGTAGTTCTTCTATAAAATCATCTACGTGGAGATGATGCAGTCAAGCATCTTTGTGAGAAGCGTCATTGAACAAAAGCGCTTTTCACAGAAGCACTATCGCACGCAACCTATATATACTAGCTCAAAGGAATAAGGATAAGAAAGTTGGGTCTTATCCCCTTTGTAATGCATATTGTCTCGGCTGGGCCGCTCTAAAAATTGATACAATTTGGAAGCAAAAGCTACTGTAAATGCGAATCATGTAAAACATTATTAAGAGAACCATGAAATGCAAAACAAGAGACTTAACAACTGGATGTAGATGGAAAGAAAAAAAAAAACACATTTTAAGATTGAATATAGAGTGGAATACAACACAAAATTAGAGGATTCCAATCAACTAAATGAAAGACAACAATAATTATTTGATGGTCTCACATTCTAAATAAGTGCTTCTAACCCAACCTCAGTACCTAGAAAAAAGGCCTAGAATGTGTAAAGGCAGGTTCCATTATCACTTCTAGCAGTGGGATCAAAGTTTGATGCATTTGGATCAGTACAACCTTCAGGAACTGGCACATTCACTTGCTGGGCTGCTTTGCCTGCTGGAAAAAAAAAACAGTAATAAGAAGCTAAGTTTTACTCTTATTTGATCTTAGTTTATACTACTCTAATATTTGCTAGAAGCCAGTTGCAAACCTCCCATTAAGGCCTCTTAGCTAGGATCAAGGGGGCTAACCGTAGAAAGAGCCACTCTTAATAGCATCTTCATTAGCTTCTCCAAGAGCGGCTTCGCTCAAGTACTTATCAGCCAACTGGACTCTCTTCACATTCTCTTGCTCTTGGACAAGCATGTTTCCGTACTCCAGGAGCTTGTCGATTGTCATTTTGGGTTGCTCGAAAGTTGGGGGTCCGTCCTTTGAGTTCACAAGTTTCTTTCCAATGCTCTCAACACCAACACCAGAAATCCACTTCCTCACTTCATCATCGTAAACTCTGGCCCTCAGGGCTCCGAAGAAATCTACAATAGCACAGGATAAGGATAGTGGCAATCATGTGGACTAACTAGACGAAAATTTAATTTAAGTTGGATTGGATATTGTTAAAGCAGCAAAATTACCAATGGATTGGCCAGGGAAGGTGTCAACAAGCTTGACAACGTCTTCATCAGCAACATTGTCACTCCTGAAAATTCCCTTGCAGACACCAATACGGTCTTCCCTGGTAGGTGCCCAGTAGAATTTCTCCATACGACCATCACGGATAAGAGGAGCATACAAGGTTGAGAAATCGTTACCAGTGACAATGATTGGGACACGGGGGTTATCCTCCTTGTTGTACATACCAGGGAGTTGGACATTTGTTGGGTTATCAGCAATGTTCATGAGAGTAGCATTAACCATTTGGTTGTTAACAGTGTATTGAGTAGTTCCACCAAGACGACCAGCTCCTGCATCAAGATCGTTGATGAAGAGGCAGCACATTTTTCCCTTCTTGATTATGTCAGCTGCTTCACGGTACCTTTGTCTGATAAGCTTGGCGGGTTCTCCTGCGTTTCCACTTTCCAATTCTCCGGCACTCATCATGATGGGGCTGAAATTAACACCATAACATCATAGAGTAAGTATCAAACATGTCCTCAAAAAGAAAAAGTCGACAAGCGAAATTGCACTCACTTAATTCCCATCTTGGCGAAGACAAGCTCACACTGGAATGATTTTCCTTGCCCTTTGCCTCCCCAAATACCCAAGATAAGAGGAACCTGAAAAAATGAAAATTTTGAAAATTAACTAATATACTTGGCAACATAGAAACTATGAGGAAAATCAGCTATATATAGACCTTGATGTTGGGCAGGTTCATGTAATTCTTGGAGATGTGAACAATTAGCTTGTCCATGAAAGCAGGGGCAATATATAAACCATCCATGGTGTTGTCCAAGTTGTATCTAAAGCATCATTACCAATCCATGATCAAAACCAGTTTTATTACAATAATCAATTTACAATGGAAGAAGCATATCTCAAGATCTATGTATACTTACGTGCGAAGACCTTGGCTGATATAGTCATAAGAAGTCATGATAGCGTGGTGAGTTCCGGTACCCATGGGAGCTTGGAAGAGAGAGTCCACCATACCCTTTCCTCTGGTGATGTCTTGTTGGTCATCGGAGTCGTCATAAACAAGGCCTTGCCATTTGTCCTTGCTGGTCTGTTTCTGCTCATCATATTCGGCAACAACCTTTAAGTTTCCAGAAGAGACCTTGGTGTTGGCGAATTTTGACGTCACCTTCTTCAAGCTGGTGCCCAAGAAGGCTGAACTTGGAGCAGAAGATCCGGCACCAGTGCCATTCAAGCTCGGCTGCATCAAATCATACCAATATCATTTTTTAATCCTCACTCAATAAAGCTAAAAGTTTTAAGCAATTAACAGATCCCCTAATTTAATCAAGTCATAACTCGCAAATTCATACTCATATGGTAACTAGTCATCATCTAAACAAATTAAACTTGAGGTCTAGAATTTCATATGTTCACCACCAAACAAAAAGACCATCTCCAGTTCTTCATACTCTAAGCATAGCTACTAACATACATACATATATACAGACATGCATAATTACGTATAACGTGTAATTTCACATACAAGAGCATAAGAATTTCCACGTGCAAAGCATGCATTAATTAACTATAAGAGACAACACAACATATATTGAGACTGTTAACTTGAACTAACAAGTTACAATACATGATAATCTAAACAACACATGAAGCTAGAATAAGTTAAACATAAATAAAAAAGTAGCTAAACATTGATTTCCATGATTATATATAGTGATGAACAAGCAAGGCCAGAAAAGTGGCCGGAAAAGGATAGAGTACCGGTGCTCTGTTGACAGCACCAACAGTGGTGACTGCAGCAGCCATTAGATTAACGAGAATGGAGGGCTGCGAACAAAAGGAGCTTGTCAGTTCAGTTGCACTGCGATGCAGGCCAAGGCAAAGCAAAGCAATGCAGAGTAGTCTGGTCTTTGAGATGGAAAGTGAAGCGTAGAGGGAAAATTTATAGCGGTTTTTTTGAGTGTACCAAAATAGATCAATCTCAATATCTGTCATTAACGGCCACTCAATCAAGATTGCATGGATGACACGTGGTGATCGAACAGTGGCTTTGCTACCTCTTCCACAATCCTTCGTGGGTATGTTTCTTTGCCACTTAAATTCAGAGTATTTTGACACCACACACAAGGTTAATTTGGAAAATTTTGTTTTTGTTTTTAATTTTGTGTAAATAACAAATTAAAAATTGACATTTGAGGTGCAAAATTGTTGTTGATTTTGTAAAATATCAGGTATGATTTGTCCAAATATGGTATTTGTGGTCCAACTAACACATTCCCTAATCTCTTAGTCCCATTCATAACAACTATTAAATATATTACATAAATATAATAAAAATAAATTGAAAAGAATGCGGTTTATCATAAGAGATTGAATGGGTTCCAAAGTATGGCCCAACCTAGGCCCATATAACACAATGCTTCTCACTAACCATATCCCAAATATTGTTAAGTGTCATATAATGAATTACAGTGGTTTTAAATCACAGGCAAAATTGAAGGTGCATTTGAAAGTATTTTAAAACTAACAAATTTATAATTATTTCTCTCTCGGAAATTGAAGATTAAAATAAAATATAAATCCTCATTCACATATTCCAAGGCGAGGAAGAAGTATCAATATGCAAAGAAACTTGATATTCATATTTACAAACATTTTGGGATCAATTTTGGACCAATTAATGCATCAAAATAGAAAGCTTCTGTGGCTCAACATACAGAAACTTGGAGAAACCCAAATCCTAACAAAGATCAAAATCTAGTCACAAGTTTGCATCTGTATGAAAGTTGTGAATTGTGATCATAGCAGTTGTTGATGAAAGCTCAAATCTGCACAGAATAATAATAATAATAATAATAAAAATGGTCAGCCATGAATGGATGAGAAACTAGCTACTAGCCATAGATTTGTTTCTGTTGAAACCTTAGCATCAGCAGGAGCAACATGTGAACACCATGGCAGGAAATAGCAAATAGCAAGCTAGCAAAGCCTTAGCAATTAGAGATGCTAATGGAAGAAAAATAATAATTGATCCATGATAAAGAAAGACACTTCTATCGTTAAACTCGAAAGCCGAAAAGTTCTTCTCTCGTGCATATAAATTTCATTCAAAAACAAAAGATTACACAGTTTCTGACAAGACACAAGGTGGGAATTACCATGTTTATGTCAATGTAATGGGCCTAATGGCACCATTTTGTCTCCCTCTCCCCATCTCTTTTCTCTTTCATTTGCTAATTCCCACTTCTAGAACCAAGAATTATGAGCAAAATTTTAAGCACTTCCCAACTGAGGTTGATGTGCATGTGAGCTTCTGCTTTTAGCTTTCCAGGGAATTGGATGACTCCTGTTTGAAGTCTTTTATTACCATTTCTAAAGTGGCCAACAGCACAACCTGATTAAGTGCAAGAATAAAATATGTATAATAATGGAGAAACTTTAACACAACTAAGCTAAACTAGGATTAAAAAATTGCATAATTCCAGGAATTATCACAGACACAGACAAATAGTCGCCGTGAGTCATGAAGTCTATTGTCCAATCTTTAAGCTCTAGAGTGTGCATGTAAAACAACATAGATTTTGTTTTCATTAGCTAAAAGAGAAAGTTCTGAGCCGTAATGCACCAATCCCTGTAACTATCTGCAAATTCATCATTATTATTCCTTCATGCGACTGCGGGACCTGGATTCACTACAGCAGTAACCATATGCGGAACCAATGACAATAGGCAAACAATTTACAATCCAATAAGTTTTCATACAGTAAATGATCAAAGAACAAGTAGAAGATCATCATAAATGCTCATTAATATGATACGTTCAAGTTTTGTTGGCATTTAGTGTAGTTGTTAATAGAAAAAAATATAATAAAGAAATATTTTTTTAAAAGTTAAGTTTAAATCAGGAGAGAAATGGGTTATTGTTCCTCAATGAACCTCATAAAATAGATGAATGAACTACTGCTACAATTTACATAAACTACAACAAAAGCGAAAATATAGAGAGGAAAAGCCAGCTTGTTATTTTCATTTATAAATTTAGTTACAGATGTTCGTAATCTATGGGAAGGGTTAAAAGTGAACTATCCTTTCGGTATTTATTTCTCAGAAACATTTTCTTGAGGCAAAAAGAATTTTTCATAATTGCCAAATGTAGAAAGAAATGCCCATGTACTTGTCTATATGATACACTGTTAACTAAAAAATAATACTATTTGAGGCAAAGATATCTCATTTTTAGAGCCCAACTTATGATAATGATGATTAGCTCTTTCCATCAACAGTTTTATTAGTGAAGAATCTTTATAAAAAAGGAACCCTTTTAAGGCATAAATTAAGAAAGCTTACCAAATTTGAAAATGACTATGTAGGCCACAAAGGAGACCCAAAAGAAACTAACTTTTTAACTAGTGAGAAATGTCCCTGGCTACAATGAAAAGTACTTCTAAACCTGGTGTCTTTTGTTATAAGAGAGTAAATTTCTGACTTCTTATTCTAAACAAAGCAATCCTAAGTTTTAGTACCAGTGAAATATACCATTCACACAAGTAAAAACTTAGGACAATGACAGGACTTGGCTCTTCATGTGGAGCATGCAAATTCCTGAGAAGAAGGTGCACAAGTGATTGCATTTTTGCTCCTTACTTCTGTTATGACCAGGCTGCAACTCATTTTGCAGCAGTGCACAAAGTTTTTGGTGCAAGCAATGTCTCAAAGCTATTACTACACCTACCAGTTCAAAACAGAAGTGATGCTGCTATCACCATATCTTACGAGGCCTTGGCGCGTATGAGGGATCCTATCTACGGCTGTGTTGCTCATATCTTCGCGCTACAACAACAGGTTTCCTGTTTCCATGCTGTCGTTTTGATTGCTCTTCAGACCTGTAAAATCATGATTTTATCAAATGAGTTTTAACTCGACATGAACTCTGATAGTCTACTTATGTTGCCTTGCAGGTTGCCAACTTACAAGAAGAAATAGAGATTCTCGAGAATCACGTGTCTAATCACTTGTTTGGAGTTGTTTGCGGTGGAAGTTCTCAAGCACCTACTATTGAAGCTTGTAGTCAGTCATATTTTTCTCCGTATCTTGATCCCATGAACACACTTTACTATCAGAATCAACAGGCTGATCAACTGCTCCTAAACGATGCAGGAAACATAAACATTAGCGAAACTTTTGATAGCCAAATGAACGCAGAGCTCTCTTCCTTGCACTGCTGGGAAGAACAAAACTTCCATCCCGAGTCTAGCCCAAATGATATACTGAGAATCTTTGATGGAATAGAACACGAGAATTTTGCATATTATCCATTGTTTGAAAGTAATGGCAATGCCACAAACTTACAGGGTCCAACTTGGTAGCAAGACTCGCTCTAGCAGTATGCGGAGAGTTTCTGCAGTAAGAACTCCATAGGCTTTCAAATGAAAAAAAGCATCGTTTGTATCCTTTTTGTTATGTCAATTATGTAGATAACCATGATTTTCAAGATGAAGATGTAGGCATGTTCTAGCTTGAGTTGAGCTTCCGCAAGCATCCTTACCTTCTATAAATAACTTATCAGATCATCCATACCCAGAAAATTTTACTCCATTTCAACCAAGTCAATAAATCGTTTGGTTTCGTGAGAGCTTATTAATGATTAACGTAGTATAAAATGATTTATAATTAATGATGATTAAATAGTATAAAATGATATATAATTGATTCATATTAGGCAAGCGTCACCTACCTGAATAAAAATGAAATGACAGGCCATGCAATATCGAAAATGAACCAGAATCTTTTGGGCATGGCCAATTTTGGATAAACTTGAAAGATATTGTCGGATTGTCCATAACCAGCAAATTTAAAGATGTGGAGTCCCAACTCTGATGTGGCCAACCATTATATTTGATTGCTGAAATTTTGAGAAAATGAATACTGCCAAGGTCTTAGTAAACGATGACACCTGAAAAATCGTGTTAAATTCCCTGAAGCCAATATAGAATGATGCTGATCAACTCGCAAATTTGTTCACTGAACAGGAAAACTCACATCCACAGAACAACATGCATTTAACAGAGCATGATCCATCGATTAATTTGATTAGAATAATTTATACCATGCCCATATCAAAAAGGAGAATCGTTCATAGAGGATATATTAATCACTAGAAGGGTAGTTATATTACTTTACATTGCAGACTGCATTTATTCAGTCACAACAGAGAATTTAGTTCAACCAAATTGTCTCAACCAAATTGTCTCAAACATGGTCAAATATATTATAAGCTACTCTACAAATGAAATCAAACCATAACTAAGGGCAATGTTAAAAATTTTGATGCCCATTTTCCATTCATCCTTTAATTTTATTCTGGCAAATCAAATTATAAAAAGAAATTAACACCACGGACATCTTCTGAAGTTGGCCTAAATCAGAAAGCCAATACAACTCACTGCGAATTGTCTACAGACCTTGTATGTAATAATCAGAGCCCTGCCTCTCCTGGCCGCAAACATACCAACCATCAAAACAGAAGTGAATCACCAAGCAATTAACAGCAGGAAACCTTACTAACCCATCTCACGAACACCATTCTCTAGCATTTTGGAACATCTTTAGCCATGGGCTAGGGCCTTTTTTGTCCACAGTCCAGTCCTTCGGGTACCAAGGAAACTGCCACATTAAGAAGCAACGCTCTGGATGAGGCATCATGGCAAGATGTCTTCCATCAGGTGAACAAATTGCTGCCACTCCTAAGGGAGAACCATTCACATTAAAAGGGTAAACTTCTGTAGGATTCCCATCATCATCACAATATCTTAGTGGAGCTAAATCTGAGTGCAGAACACGATCAAGAACACCATCATCGGGGAAATATGCTCTCCCTTCACCGTGGGCAGCCCACACACCCAATGTGCTGCCCTCCATTCCTTTAAACATCATTGCAGGTGAGTCCTTTATTGTCACACTTATGAAGCGACATTCAAACCGACCAGACTCATTGTGAATAAACCTTGGCTGTGATGGATCACCACCTGCGCCATGCACACCCCCAACTTGAGGCCCTGGAGTCCATCCCAATAAAGCCATGAGCTGACACCCATTGCAAACACCAAGACTGAATGTGTCTGGACGCTTGTAAAACTCCTGAAATTGATTTAGAAGAGGCTGATTGAACCGTATGGAAGCAGACCAACCTTTTGCAGAATCAAGAACATCAGCATAGCTAAAACCTCCAACAAACACAATTCCACGGAACTCATCCAGAGAAATGGCTCCATTAAGAAGATCTGACATTGTAACATCCCATGGTTCAAAACCAGCAGCGTAAAATGCTGCAGACATTTCTCTGTCTCCATTGCTGCCTTCCTCTCGAATAACAGCTACTTTCGGTTTTGAAGTTGCAGTCATATATTTCTCATCTGTAGAGGAAGGAGTAAAGGACAATTTCCATGAAGGTTCACTCCTTAACTTCAACCCTTCTTTCTCTGATTCCACACAAGAAGCCAGTCTTTGGAACTTTTCCAGCTCAAAACTGGTTTCCTCCCACACATCTCTAAGGAGAGAAGTTTTTTCACTCAAATGAGTTACCCCATCAACCCTTATTTCAATGGAAGGTGAACTGGTTACTTGTCCAATGATCTCAGCAGAAACACCTGCATCACGGAGTTTTTTGGATGCAGTACCTAAGTTCGTCTTGCTTACCTCCAGAATAAGACCAAGCTCTTCTGCAAACAGTGTCTGGAAGAGGCTATTACCTTCTGAATTCAAGTCCAAGTTAATGCCATAATTCCCAGCAAATGCCATCTCCAGGGCACATACCAATAACCCACCATCACTGATATCATGACCAGCTGAGATAAGTTCATCTGCTATAAGGTACTGAACAGTCTCAAATACTCTTTTAAGGTAAAGAACATCTTCAAGATCAGGAGACTCATTCCCAACTTGGTCAAAAACCTGGGCAAGAGCAGATCCACCTAACCGGCATTTCCCCTTTGCCAAATCAATGTGAAGCAAAACACCACCATCTCCTAGTTTCAAATCTGGAGTGACTGTTTTGGTTATGTCAGGACATGTGACATAGACACTAATTACAAGATTTC
>JAXCLQ010000006.1:3613179-3628805 GCA_035584115.1 Cedrela odorata | reverse complement strand
GTAGGAAAAAAATAGGAAAATGAGCCAAGTTCATAGCAATTTGGTGAGAAGGTGGACTAAATTTCTCAATCTTGAATGGTGTGGGGTAACGTGCGCATGAAAGAGAGAGTGGGTAGTGAAAACACGTCACTGTCTTTAAGTCCCGACAAAGTATCGAATGCCAAGGTCTGCAACATGTCACACCTCTAAAAACCGAGCCACACCATCCACTACCTCCATTTCTCTGAGTTAGATAATTAAGTAAGCTAACTTGCTTGCTTTCCTTTCTTGTGCTGTTTTTCTGACACGTCTATTTTCGGTGGCACAGTATCTCTATCAACTTTTTGAATAAAAACTCGAAAACTTTTGTGTTACCAAAGCCACCACCGAATTAGCTTGGCTAGTTGCAGCTTCTGCTGCTTCTGTTGCTTTTGCCCTAGCCAGGGATAGCTTTAGCCCCCGGGACTGTGACATTGACTCTCTCTATTACTTTTCCATGCCACTATGGAAAGAACTAGTACTAGTGTAATCTCTTAACTACATAATCATTGTACAGTTTCCACATCTATCCCTTATCAAGTACAGTTCACAGATTCTACTCAGTCTCTATTTATTACATCCCTTGCCCTTATGATACAATACGGTACGTTTTCAAAAACAACACGTCCTTAAATTATCATTTGTCAAATTATAGAAATACTTATGTCTACCAATGGGATTGGGAGGAGATAACGACATTAATCTTGCTCATTTAATGACAATTAATTAATTATTTCAAAGATAGGAAGTATATACAATAATCATTACATAACGACCAATTCTTTTGTTTCTCCAATCTGTCCAAAGAATTTTCCCATGGTTTCTCCTTTTTCTTACTATAAACTAAGCAGGATTTTCACTTTTGAATATACACATTAATTAAACTAATAAATACGAGACTGTGAAAGGAATTTGCTTGATTATTTTATTCAACTTAAACCTCTTATTTTATTGCTTACAAAATCTATCTAGCAGACTAAACTATTGGCTTAGAGATTTAAGCTTCCGTTTACTGGAATTCCATTATTATAATTGAGGTGATTAACGTTTATTAATAGAGAAATTAATAAATAAATAAAAAGCTATTGGATAATAAGATCACGACTCCAACCCATTCATTATAGCATATCAAGCCCAGCCCAACGAAAAATTAAAGAGCCCATGCTCTATTCCATGTCCGCTTGAATAGGTCCACGTGTCGTAACCCTACGCTTCAAGTACACAATAACAGGTCTGAGTAAAAACGCACACAAAAGAAACCCGTATCCTATCGGATTACATTCGTTATCCATTGTATTTTGTCACTGCAAAATTCTGAAAGAAAAAGTAAAAAAAAAATGGCCATTCTCAACGTCTCATTGTCTTCCAAATTCCCACCAAATTCTCCTCTTTATTTCTCCAAACCCCTCCATTTCGCAAACCCACTTGTGTCCTTCTCCGGCCAGTCTCCGCCGCAGGTTTCATTGTGCTTGCTCTCGATTTTCCCTTCTTTAGTTGCATTCGCAGTGATCACACTGTTGATTGATTTTGACATGTACCCAATGCGGGCGTATATTGTTCATAGTTTTGGTCTTTTTGTTTTTTGAAAACAGTTAATGAAGTCGCAACTGATGTCTCAAGAGAATCTGCTTATAGCTTTAAGCAAGTCAGTGGCTAAAACCAGTTTGCTCGCTCTTGTTTCTGCTTCTCTGTTCTTTGTTGATCCCGCTCTCGCATTTAAGGTACAAACTAATCAAACCCCATTTTAATGTTTTTTTTTTTGTTTTAATTTAGTTTACAGTTCACATCCTGAAAAATTTTTTACTTTTGTGTTCAATTGCATTCTAGACTTCGCTCCATTTGAGTTAGTTAAACACCGAAGTTTCAAATTTTGAATATCTTTTGCTTTTTCAAGTCTTTAATTTTAATTTTTTTTTTTTTTTGTCTGGTGATGTGAATTTTGGAAGGGGGGAGGTCCGTACGGATCTGAAGTGACAAGGGGTCAAGATCTCACAGGGAAGGATTTTAGTGGCAAGACTCTGATCAAGCAAGACTTCAAAACGGTCTTAATTAATCTAATTTTCTTTATAATGTGTTTTTGTTTAAAATAATGTGACAATGGAGAAAAGATTTTGTTTTATTTGTTTCAGTCCATATTGAGACAAGCCAATTTTAAGGGCGCAAAGCTGCTAGGTGCTAGCTTCTTTGATGCTGATCTGACAGGTATCTTCCTTTTCTTTTCCCTAGTGACGAAATTAATTTGATGTAGCTATTTGAAATTGCCAAAACAGAAGTTATTGAGCTATGATATTTTGTAGTTAACGAGCTTTTCATGTTCTTAAATTTTATTTGTATCACTGATGAGTCCTTGTAAATGCTGTCAAAAGTAAGAATTTTTTTGTAATTAACCCTCTTCAAGCTGTGTTCCAATAGCCTTGCGGCTTGTTTTGGTCCTTCTAGACCTCATGCGCTACACTTCTGCTTTCCAAAGAACTTTACAAAACAAAACGTAGGAAATGCATATCATGTCAATACATGAGTGTTTAAATGATACAATAGATTTAGTTTGTTATTACATTCTTTCACCGGTTGTAATTGTTTAGTAAATACAACTTGAGTATTAAATTAGCATATGAAAGAGGGGTTTCCTTTGTTTAGGCTATAAATCTTTGGCTTAAAATAAACAACTCTATGAATTCTCCACACGAAGTTTATAGCAGATGTTCTTCTAGTATATCCATTATCAATTGCTTTATTTTCCTTTATCAGGGGCTGATTTTTCAGAAGCTGATCTCAGAGGAGCAGACTTCTCTTTGGCAAATGTCACAAAGGTGATTTTATCTACTGTTTGATGTCTAATGAAAACCATAGATTTTTCAATGACTGGTAATTTGTTTGATACGAATTATATTAGTGTGCTTTAGTTTCCCCAATTTCACCATGTGATTAGAGAGCAGATGTTACTGCTAACAAGTACTTTTTGTCCATTTGCTCGCCACCAATATTTTTATTCAACCAAATGCTCTTAAGATATAGGATGGTTGGCATACCTCTCATACCTATTTCTGGACACTGCAGTGTCATCTGAGTAATGCACTTAAGAGTTTGAGACAGGAGCCAGTCTGCAGATAACCTTTGAGTATTAGTTATTTGAAGCTTAAACCTGCAATATCCTTTCGTCTATTTTGATCATTAGTAATGCCAACATATAATTTTAGATGTTTCTTTGAGATTGTAATGCTTATATTTACTAATTTCAGGCAAACTTGGGTAATGCTAACTTGGAAGGTGCACTTGCTACCGGCAACACATCTTTCAGGGGATCAAACATAACTGGTGCTGGTATGTAGAAACACGACTTTTTAATTAATTTTCTTTTGGTAAACAAAGTCCTGTTTTAGGGGCCAAGATTGCAAATAGTTTCTTTTCCTTCATAGCCATATTCATAAAATGCATGATTCGCAATCAACTTGTACATTTTGTGTTCTCAGTTCTCATGGATCATTATAGTTCTTTTTCAATAATATTCTGGAAGATAGCTTGAATTTAATCTACATAGCAGCTCTCTTTCGTTATTTTGAAAATTGTGCCGTAATATGCTACTGAAAGCTATTCAAAATATTATGTATCTCTTGAACACCTAGCATTCCCCATATGTTTAATAACTTAAATATGAGCTCTATCAAATCCTGCAATAGTTTTTGCTGATTTCTCCATATAATGTCAGACTTCACTGATGTACCTTTGAGAGACGATCAAAAGGAATATCTCTGCAAAATTGCAGATGGGTAAGCAGAATTTTATTGTACCGCTTTCTTCCGATTATTTATTCATAATCAAGGCAAACTTTTCCCATTAGGGTAAATCCAACGACTGGAAATGCCACACGTGACACATTGCTTTGCCAGTAGAATTTCATTTTCCAAACACGTCTGGTAAAAGAGAAGGCAAACGGCATTGTTGCCTGTGCAACAGCAACAATTTTTCATTTGAATTGAGATCCACAGTTAATTTACTGTAACAATTGTATCATATGCAATTATTAGTCAAACAATGTCATCGAGTTTTTATTTTCTATCTATACAACTTAAAACGCTTGTATGTTATCTGAATGATGAAGTAAGCATGGATTATGCATCAGATGATTATGGTTACAGGCAACATATTATCATACATTTGTTGCTAGGAATTGTCCTTTGACAAACTACTCAACCTTTCTGTAGGCCTGTATCCTGAATTTCCTGCATAAATCAAGCAGTCTCAAGTCCACATTTTGTTGTTTTCTGCCCAAAAATGTAACATATAGCTCTTGAATGATAACATGCAACGTCAAATTCGTAACATTATGAATAATAATTAAACCACAAAAAAAGTAACATGTATGAAAAATGTGTCAATGATACTGAGAAGAGTCCCTAAAACCTACAGTGAACTTACAATGTATAATTTTATTTTCTGAAATATCACATAATTAACCTAGTAATCTACCCCAAAACAGCCATAATTTCTTTGGCTCTGCATTTTCTAACCCTGATTTGCATGGCGCCGTCCCTTTTGCTTCCACCATCTATAATTTCACAGCACTGTCTGTGTGTTGCCTGATCATGAAATCACATGCGTCTATCAAATGGATGTACACATATCAAATACTTTACCCGAAAAGAATTATTATAAAATTTTAAACACAAGAGAAACACTAACCTTCCGCCAATACTCTGAGTCCATCTTCAAAGTGGAGACGATAATTGTCTCCACTGTCGTGGCCTTGGCATAATCTACTCCATCACAGCCCTTCCCAAACTTGGGCCCGGATCTAGTGTAAATGGTCCGGGTCCCGGTCTTGCCCACCTTCTCAGCTCGGTCCAGGAAATAAACGATCGGGTGTTGACACGGGTCAGAACTAACGTATCGGGTATTGAATACGAAAGGCCCGTCACTCCGGCTCCGCCACGTCTTGAATGTTTGCAACGGCATGGCCAAGTCGTTTGCGGATAACAAAAACGGGTATATTTGAATGGTGTAGCCCCACGAGATGGAAACAGACCATTTTCGCTTGATGTCGTAGCAAAAACTTTGTTGTAGGATCCGGTTCGGGTCAACCTGGTAAGCATGGACAAGAGTCTCCAACGACTCTATTTGGGTGCGGTTGGGGAACAAGGAGTCCAAGTGATCAATGTGATGAAGTGATACAAGTGGCGCAATAGGATGGGCTGCTAAAAGACCATATGGGTCCCCTCTAATATCTAGCTGGAATAAACAATTAAGAAAAGAAACTTAAGTAATATTATTTTTAATATTATTTAAAAAAAAAAAAAACAAAAAACACTTTTGACATTTAGTTGGTTTTATTATATTCTAAGGAAAACATGATTGCAATTTGCCAATTTCTTCCCAATTTTCCTACACCAACTTAACCTGCAACCAAAGCGACGTGCAGTTTTAACCTAGAAAATTATGTGGTTTCCGTGAATGAAGGATAGTGAAGGACCCCAGAATTCCATGTGCTAATCAAGTTACGTGTTACCAAAGCCTGTGGCTCTTCAACGTCGCAGTAGAAGATGACAACACAGTCCTTATATTTTACGGCAAAAGCAGCCGGAATAAAAAAAAAAAAGAAGGTAATTGTGTCCATCCATGCAAGCTGCTGGTACTAGTGCGCTTTCTTTTCTTGCGAAACTTTACCTCAAAACCGCGGGAACCGAGCTACATGTGGTCACAAATAATTGTTTTGGTATGTACCTTATTTAAATCAAAAAGGACTTCTGGGAAAGTGCTTTAAGCCTTAAGGTGTGGTTACTTGTCGCTTATCAGCAGCGAGCAGGACAGGGTGACCACAAAATAAAGGGTATATATATTATTCATAAAGGACTTTTGGGGAAGTGCTTATTAGGTGATCAGATGACTAACCTAAATCTTGATTATGAAATAAATAATTTAGAATATAATAAGCATATTTTATTTAAGGTTTGATTGACGCATGTTCTGAAACGTAACGTATATACTCCAAAGTTGCAGAATCTACAACCTTTTACTTTTACAAGCGTGCATGTAATGTAGATGTAGTTATGTTCTGTCCTAGGGCTTAGTTAGCTGCTTTACTGGTGGCAGCTATACGTGGCACGAACGCACAAAGCCATGTAATCTAACATCGAACATTCCGGTGACAGGTCGAAAACTCTGATCACTTTCAACTCTAACAATCTGCCACGTGTTAAAACTATAAGACAATAAAATTGAAACAACGTACCTGGTGGAACCCACGTTCTCTTGTCAAAGACACGCCGATCTCGCTGATGCAAGCCCATACCCTCTGATCAGAGCCGTAGAAATAATAGTACCTTTCAAGACAGCCGTCCAATACATTTACCAATTTCTCCGCCAACGGATAGCTGATCGCGAATCCTCCACCGCCAAAAGCCATGTCGTACGCATGCAACACGTCTTGTTCAACACTCTCACTGTTGGAACCAATGTACCACATCTGATTATGATCATACCTCGCTAACACCGAAACTAAGTTGTCAGTGAAAAACACCGTATCATCATCTCCCATGACAAACCATCTTACATTAGGCAAGTTCATTTTGAAGCTGTCCCAAATAATTCGAGCGATCCGAACCGCCGATCTGGAGCTTGAATATCTAAACCGGGTCCAACCGACGTCGGAAATTCTATACGGCATTATATTTTCAGTTTGGCGACTGATCTTAATGTTGTTATTTTCTACGGGTTTCTCGTCCAGCCAGACAAAACCGCGTGTCTTAGTCGGTTTCCACCATAGGCTGGTGTAACGGATCCGGTCGTGCCACGTGGCGGCGGAGCCGCTGATGCCAAACAAAATTTGGGAGATGTTGGTGGGTTCTGGGTCGGGTAGGGATGCGGATTTTGGTTCGGGTAAGTAGAAACGGCTACCCTGGTTCTGAGTCGAGAATGGCAAGTAGAGAACGAAGGAAATTGAGGTAAATAAGCAAACGATAAGAGGAATTCTCGCAAGAAGTACGGTAATGTCGTATGGCCTACATTGAAAGACCGAATCTTCAGATGATTTTAGCGGGACCTTAACTCGAACTTGACTCATCTTCAACCGAAAAAACAAGAAAACTTCAAACCCAGAATAATTATAATTTATGAACTTACTCACTAGCTTGAGCTATTTTCATTTACACTCCTGGTTTGTCCGCCACAGTCTTCTCCTTGATCAACCCCAGAGAAATAACAATTCACAAAACCACCTCTGCTCGCCGGAAAACTTTTCATCTACGTCCAGAAAACAAAACTTTGAGCCACCGCAATCAAGCTTCCACCCGTCTGTTGCTGCTGATAAATGATGATCGACCCAGAAAATTCAACGACCCAGCAGAAAAGTAGTTCATTGAAGCCGATAAGAGTGTGAAACAGTGACTATAAAGAGACGTTTGGATTTATGTTTTTGGTTTTTGCCGAGGTTTGATATTGTGTTTCTCATTTTAAGGTTTCCGCGTGTTATGTACGAGAGGTGTATGTCCTGTGTTATTCTACAAAAGTCTTAATTATGCTCCAAGTTCAACGGCCGGCCACGTGTTTAAAGACGATTGCAGTTTAATTATATATAAGGAAACCTGGTTTTAGTGCAGAAGTTTTCTCGTGTCGTTTTACATTGGTAAGTGGAGCCTTTTAATTAAATATCTCGTTTTCTTGTTTGTTTGGCCAAGTGTTAAAGACTTTAAAATTAAAGAGGGTGCCTAATATTGCTTTTGAAAATAAAATAAATTTTGATAATTTTAAACCTGTAAAATAATAATGAAAATTGAGAAAATATACTTTAAAATAATTTTCAAATAATAATAATAACTAATAAATTGTCTGGCCAAACAATGCCAAACGCCCTATATTAGTGTGGTGCCCATTGGAGAAAATAAGGTTGGGAATAGATCCTTTTAGACTAGTTAATTAATATAAAGTTTTATCACATAATATGATTTTAATTTATAATTCAATTGGTAAATGTTTTGTATACTATTGAAAAAAATGATCTCGACATTGTATCTTACTCTACTTTCATGCATGCATGATCTGTAATTCACATCCTAATCACATGAATAATAATAATAATAATAATAATAATAATAAGTCATATTTTGCCTACCAAATATTCATATAAAAAATTAAAGTATTTATATTATTGTCGTCATCGCATCGCATTATTTATTTAAATTATTTATTAGTTTTCTAACATGACAATTTATTTTAATTATATATTCATTACTTTTATAACAAGTCAAATTGTATGTGTATTTATTATTGATAAGTAAAATGTATCATTCAATGCTATGCTATTTAAAAAGGAAATTGTAATTCGTAGTTTTCAGTATTTGGCGGAATGAGAAAAAAATATATAAAAATTATTATTATTTTTTTTTATACAAAATTAATGCAATCTACTGACGTGGACCAGTCACCATTTAATATTTTGCCGTACAAATGTGAGGCTTGTCCTATGATGTTGCTACGTTGTTGGTCAGAAAGTTGAATGACGACTCGCAAAATATTTAGAACAATAAGAAAGTGGGCTGGGCCGGGCTTCGAATGTTTGCTTACTTGTTATTCAATAGGCCAGGCTCAAAAAGGAATTTAGGCAACGCTTGTTTCATAATGGGCCTAGCAATAACGCTTGTAACTTTGCCCGCGAATACTTGGGCCATGGCTGAGTTAGTTTCCTGGCCCATTTAATATTTAGTGCTTGAATATGGCCTGTTAGAATATACTATAAATGATTTAAAATTATAATAAATAATAATAATCTTATGAAATGTAGTAATTGAGTGCCATGTCATACCAAATATCACATTTGCCGAGTCAATCTCTCAGGCGGCAGATATATTTAATTAAATGAACAATAGGTTCCTCCATTATTAGTTCGTAAGTAAGTAATTAAGACATTTAATCTAGTTTAATAAAGTCATGTGTATTGAGATGTTGTTTTTCAAATTTCTTCTCCTACAAGTTGAGAATGAAGACATTTGAGATAGAATATAACAAGATAAGGACAATCTTAGCATCATTATTTTAAACAAGATTTTAAGTCACAATGTATTTTGGTGTTATAAGGCACTAACTAGCCCCAACAAGTTGTCTCTAGTCATGGTTATATATATGCAACGGATGTGTATAGTCAAAATCGAATATGGTCTTTGTTGATATGATCATTATATGAATGGTCTTATCGATAATTATACTTAGAAAACATTTTCAATGTTTTTGAAAATGAATAAGTTATAGCACTTCGAAGTTACGTACTGACTGAAAAACTGTAACCAATTCCATCATTCAGTTTATATTTGTTTTCATAATATTAAACCCCCAAGTTTGAATGGAAAATTCTATCTACTGGGTCAATCCGTCAATTGGTCAATTGTGGCTTATTCAAAGTTGTTATAGACGATAGTTAATATTTTGGTTATAATATAATATTATCAAACTTCATTCGATACGTTAATACATGAGTACATACAAGGAAAGACGGGGAATTCGTTAGCTTTACACAAGCATTATATAATTAAAGATTATATTAGTTTGATTAATATCTTTCGTAGATTGCTGTCTTATCTGACAATAGTCTTCATTAATGGAGTCTACTGTTTTCAACGTATTACGTCAGGTAGAAGATGAGATGATTATGAACATCGTATCTTGATTATTTTCATATAAGGTCATAGTTTTTTCATTCATATCAAATAGGTCTTTACACTCTATAGAAATAGAAAATCACCTACAAAATATTGAAATATGATCTACAATATAAGATTATGTGACTTAAAAGCAAAGGCATTTTTCAGTATTTCAGTAGATGTTAGGGATTTGTTTAATGTAAATAGACTAACTGTGTATTTTGTGAAATATAAATAATTAGGGACCCGGTTGTTATTATTCCATTAATTTATGTAATAGGTTAATCATGGCCATTTGATCAAAATGTACGTATTTTGTGCTGTATCGATCAATGACCGTTAGTTCTTTGATATCATGCATACGAGAGAGTTGCTTTAATGGGGCCTGATTGATCTCTAGAAATTGCCAAAACCATACCATTAACATTGACCGTCTATCAAACCTCCCAGCTAGAACACATTCAAAGAGCCAAAGGGGAGAGAGCTAGAGAGTGACTTTTTCAGCTCACCTCCTTCAGTTCCTCGTAGATTCTCAAGTAGCTTTCATGTATTCAATATCCATGAATATACAGCTGCTTCTGCTGCTCCTACATTACTCTTCCTTTCTATATTAACCACCCTCTTCCTTTTCTAGTTAAAAATATTCCATCTGATATATAGTTTCTCGAATCATCGACAGTATCTTTTTGTTCTTGTTTCGTTTGTTTAATATTTCTGCTAAAGCCAGCGGATATGGATCAGCAGGATCAGTATTGGATGTGGATGAAGAGGCAGCGAGAGATTTTGAAGTCGATGAACTCTTTTAACGATTCATGGGAAGAGAAAGCTTTTGCAAAAGATGCAGCTGGGTCTCTTGGTGGATCTGTTTGGCCTCCTAGATCTTATTCTTGTAGTTTTTGCAGAAGAGAATTTAAGTCTGCTCAAGCCCTAGGTGGACATATGAATGTCCATAGAAGAGATAGAGCTAAGCTTAAACAATCTCTTAGTCTCTATAATGAAGTTCATCATCATCAAAATCTTAACCAAAACTCTCTTAAATCACAGGAGCCTAAACGCCCATCTGAGATTCGCACCCTAGATTGTAATCCTGACCATAACTCTAGCCCTAGGAATGTCTTTGCATCAACTCTTTCAAATTCTGGGGTTTCAGCTTTATCCAATCAAGAGAATTTAAGTGAAAACACTTTAGTCTCTCCTTATTCTTATTCTTCTTTTGTTCAAGAAAGGCATAATGTTTCATCTTGGTCAGGCTCTGTGGAGAAAACATTTCTCAGTATCTCAGACACGAAACCTGATCATCAACAAGAAAAGAGTCCAAAAGAAGAAGGTTCTAATATTTATATATCCATAGGTCATGAAGATTATGTTGAAACCAACTTGTCTTTGGGATTGAATTCTGTCTTTTGCCGAGATCGACCAACTGGTTCTTGTTCTGACGAGGCAATTAGCTGCAAAAGGACAAGGACTAGTACTGTTTCAACGCTGCCTTTGTTCCTATCAAATGATAAATATCAACAGGAAAAGGAGAATCTGGATCTTGAACTCAGGCTTGGTGATCCGCCAAAGGTGAAGTAGTAGAGTTCATCAAAAGTACAGGCATGAATGAACTGGCTGCTAGCTCTTCGAAGACAAGTCATCTGTGGTTAATTTTATTTTCTTTGCTGTTATTCCTCTAATGCAATGTAAAACAGGCAAACTAAAGGCCTCTTGTGCACATTCTGAAATCTGAATAGAATGAAAGCACTTTCATAAATATATATTGTCTTTCTAATTTTAATCTCCATGTTCCTTGTTCTTTTACTTAATTTCTTGTTCGTGATGATTTTAGTTTCGCAGTGGCGCACCAGAGAATTAATATGGATCCAAATGAATAATCGATAGCTAGAGATGATACATAAAAGCTTCAGCAATATGATAATTGAATTGGTATACATTTCATTCAAAGTCTAACAAAAAGTCAACTTGTTCTTTCGACATTGTTGCACGATGATCTCCATATATGTGTCAATAACCCAATATTGTAAATAAGTTTTTGTTACGCATACTAAATGGAGATACAAAAGAGTATACCGTATATTAAGAAGGTAGATATCAGTCTACAATACAACTACTGTAACGTTATTATAATATAATTCCAGAAATTTGATGAATGTAAGTATGTAGGTGCTGTTTTGCCATTAAGAAGGTATGGGAACAATAATAGAACTATTAATGTGGTGCACGGTGGAAATATTTTGCCGAAATTGTAAGAAACCGATCGAGCAATAATATATTTAAATAGATTTTGAACGGAGAATACAATTAGTTAACTGGCAGTACAGACATAAATCAATGGTAGAAGAATTTGACTAAAGGTTGATAAAGGGGTGAAAGAACTGACAGTAAGTCATTTCAAACTAAATTAAACAAGGGAGCATTGACCCATTAGCCTTGACATTTCAATATATATTTCATGCAATGTCACATCATGTATTCCCTTTTTAATTTTACCTGTATCATCTATAATTCCAACCAGTTCTATTTCTCTTTCTTTACTCTCCAATCATCTAAAATCTCCACCAACTCCATTCAACCAAATTGAATTCAATTAATGGAAAATTATCAAACTAGTCCATATAGTTTGTAAGAGTAACAAATAAGTCCTTAATTTTGCCACTTGTCTCCACTCTTTCCCTATCATTTTGTTAGTGAAAATTGGTAGATTTACACCCTTTTATCATTACACCTCTAATTTATTATAAAATAGAATAAAATAAATTATTGTAATAAAATAATCTTTTCATATTGTGTTAATTAATTTAATTGATAAAATTTCTTTAGAACAATACAATAGATTTATGGTTTGAATCCTAATTAATCACATAAACTTCTAATTATTTTCTTCCAAACGGAGTTGAATTTGAGTAACTTATTTGTCATTTTAATAAACTATAGGCACCGATTTGATAATTACCTTTGAATAAATTATAGACAAGAACTAGTAATGTAATCTTCATTGGTTCTGACAATATCACATCATTGGCACTATTTACGCGTCCTTGATTGTAACTTTTATTCGTAAGTGTTTACTCTACTAGCTATTAAACCCTCAACGACCAACCCTAATTCCCTAAAAAACCATAAAATATCCAAAACCCTAGCAGAGCTAGACCCTGCTGTCTGGTTATAGTATTGGTTACATGTACTACTCGATCCTAGCTCTACTGTAATTTCCGAATAGCTACCTTTTGATACCGACGGTTCCTCCATAAAACACGGCGAGTTCTCAGTGTTGGATTGCTGTTTTTTCAACGTTTCTTCATATGGAAATTTGATGAAACATCGCCTTTTGAATTAAGGTTTTTAATTTCCTCAAGTTATCGAATTGAAAACTTAGACAAACATTGGTGGGTTTACAGAGAATTTATGTTGCCCCCAGCAATTTTTTTTTTGCCTTTTAAAGGATGTGAAATGAAGAATGCTTGCGTGGGTTCTTCATTTTCTTCGTGGGTTCTTGGGGATCGAGATTGTATATACTAGGAAATTAAGGTTGGTTGCTTAGGGTTTCATGAAGTTCCTGGTTTGTGTAAAAGAGTTTTTAGTGGTTAAGTAGCTGGTTGGTTGGTGTAGTTTGGCTCGTTCTTCTGAGCCTGACTCGGAACTCTGTGGGGATTTAAGTGCATTAGTGACTGAGCCAGAGGGTGCACATGGGGGCTAGCTAATTGATCTGTCTGTTTCATGTTGCTTTCTTGGATTGATTATAGTAACTTGAGAGGGAATGATGTATTATTCTTTAAGTTTTTGTGGGTTTCTCTATTTAGTGTTGTGGGAAAATTTGGACATTGTTCATATATAGTATATGCCTTAACCTATATTGTTTGCTTAATGGGAAGTTTTCAAAAATATTTTGATGAAAATAACGCAATACAAAAATTTAAAAACCATTGATTATCTTTATTGGTGAGTGTTTTATTCATCCTATTAAGTTGTTTTTATTTTGAAATTATGTGATAAAAACATCTAATAAATTTGTAATTACTTGTAATAAAAGAAAATTTCATACGAGATCACTATACTAAATATTTTCATGCCCGTTTAACAAAATTAATTAATCATAGTAGTATTAATGACGATTACCAAAATAAATTAAAAATTCTTATTATAATTTAACTGAATAATTTTTATATAAGCTAAATTTAACATATTTTCGATAAAGATTTGATGTGAGTTGGATGAATACTTGTATTAAAAGTAAAGAGTTGATCCAAACGACAATACAATAAGTTCATTCGGTAGATTTAAATTTCATCATTATATTCATTAAAAGGGCATTTCAAAGGTTATGGAGTAATTAGAAACTTTGCATTCACATTAAACATTAAAAATTGTCCTATATTTTTTCTTTTATTTTGAAAAAAAAATTATTGTTCGGACATCAAGCCCTACCAATGGAATAAAACATCAGGCCCAATGAATAGTTATTGGGCTTCATATACCCGCACGGACCAAATCAGGCATAAATTTAGCGTCATTCTGTTGAAGATTGCCTGCCATCTTCGTTTAAAGTCTAGATAATATTTTGACAAAATTGATTATTTAATTTTGGTAATGTATTTGATTAATCTATAAGTGATGGCGAAACACGGTGGTTGGGATGACGGACCCGCCGGATTTTTTAAGAACGGCCGCTAATACATCCCTTCCCGACGATTGAAGTGACTTTCAGTTATTGCATGGATAGCTAGTTAACATGGTGAGTTAATAAAGTGAGTTTTACTGTTTCAGTATCCAAGCATTTGAGTGTGATGTTGTAAATAGAGTTGGGAGTCTTTCTTTCTGTTTCTGGTATGTGTAAATGTTATATCGGTATGAATATGATTAATCTCCATTGTTAGTGTCTGCACTTGTGAGTATGATCACTGTCAACAAGGTGATTGGTCTTCAAATCATTGACTCACAAAACCTGCTCTATACCACTTGACGAAATGATACTTCTGAAAAAGTTGATCAAGCATGTAGGAAATGTTAGCAATTATCTTATAAAACCAAACATTTCTAAGATGTCAGAGGGGATATCTGCCATAGCTCCGTCCATGCAAACACGTAACATAATCTCTATAGTTTATCTCATTATGAAAATGAACAACTTGAGAATGTAATGTATTGAATATGACTGTATTTAAATTAACAATAAAAAAGTTATTACCAATTTGTTTTTATTTCGTCAATTGTCAAAATGGAACTGCATCAAAGTTAAAATAGGAATAAAAATTGGCGGCGTTTTGTTGAAGTTTATGAGACCAAAATCTGATTACGCGGTTAATGTAGTTAATATTTGGGTAATTTGATAAAAATTACTTATTTAATTTGGGTAAAAGTTTTGTTGCAACGAGTTTGATTACTCCTAAGTGATGTGGGTGCATGGTGATGGGTGTCGAACGATGAATGAATTGAAATCAGAGTTATCGGTATCGTATCGGTACCGAATGTACCAGTCGATACATACTATTTCGCTCTTTAAATAGAACAAACACATTAACGTTTCATTTCGTTATTTACTTAGTTTGGTACCGTTTTGATCCGTTCGTTTTGTCGTGTTCGTCTGTATCGCCTGAAATTTTATTCTCTGGTTGGTACACCATTTTCAGCAAACAAAATGAAAGAGAGATCAACCCATCAACAGGGCGAGCTATAAGATCAAAAAAGTCCGGTAGATCGTAGGGTAGAGAAATTGGCTGGTTGAATTCAGAAAGGAGAGAATCAACCCAGGAAGCGAGATCAGAGGGATTGTAATGTACGGTATCAGAAGCAAGTTGAGAAATATCAGCTGGAGAGTTAACCATGACCGTTTCGAGTCGTTCAAGTCGCTGAGCCACTTGTCGGAACTCCGAAGATCGTACCTTATAGCTAGCTCTCGCTAGTAAACCATTTAAATCGGGTAAAGATTTCACACCGGCTCACGAAGAACTTCGCTGCTGCTTCTAGTTGACACAGCAGAGTCGT
>JAXCLQ010000006.1:3601301-3613079 GCA_035584115.1 Cedrela odorata | reverse complement strand
CCTCCTAGATCTTATTCTTGTAGTTTTTGCAGAAGAGAATTTAAGTCTGCTCAAGCCCTAGGTGGACATATGAATGTTCATAGAAGGGATAGAGCTAGGCTTAAACAATCTCTTAGTCTCCATAATGAAATTCATCATCGTCAAAATCATAACCGAAACTCTCTTAAATCATTAGAGCCTAAATGCCCATCTGAGATTTGCACCTCAGATTGTAATCCTGACCATAATTCTAGCTCTAGGAATGTTGTGGCATCGACTCTTTCGAATTCTAAGGTTTCAGCTTTATCTACTCAGGAGAATTTAAGTGAAAACACTTTAGTCTCTCCTTATTATTCTTCTTCTGCTTTTGTTCAAGAAAAGCGTAAGGTTTCGTCTTGGTCCATGGAAAAAACATTTCTCAGTATCTCAGATACAAAAACCGATCATCAACAAGAAAAGAGTCCAATAGAAGAAGGTTCTAATATTTCTATATCCATAGGTCATGAAGATTATGTTGAAACCAACTTGTCTGTGGGATTGAATTCTATCTTCTGCCGAGATAGACCAACTGGCTCTTGTTCTGAAGAGGCAATTAGCTGCAAAAGAACAAAGACTAGTGCTGTTTCAACGCTGCCTTTCTTCCTATCAAATGATAAATATCGTCAGCAAAAGGAGAATCTGGATCTTGAACTCAGGCTTGGTGATCCGCCAAAGGTAAAGTAGTAGAGTTCATCAACAGTCAGGGCATGAATGGACTCGTAGCTTGCTCTTAGAAGACAAGTCATCTGTGTTTAATTTTATTTTCTTTGCTGTCATTCCTTTAATGTATCGTAAAACAGGCAAACTAAAGGCCTGAAATCTGAATAGAATGAAAGAACTTACATAAATATTGTCTTTCTTAATTTAATCTCCATGTTCCTTGTTCTAATTATTTTAGTTTCACAGTAGTGCACCAGAAACTAAGATGGATCTAAATGAATAATCGACAGAGATGATACAAAAAACTTCAGCAATGTGAGTATACATTTCATTCAAAATCAACTCGTTCTTTCGATATTGATGCGTGATGATCTCCATGTACGTGTCAATGACTCAATATTGTATACCATAAAAATGGCGAGTTTAAATGGAGATACAAATTAGTAGACCATGTATTAAGAGGGTAGATCAGTCTACAATTTATATTTTTTTCTAAAAAATTCAGAAATATAATTCGCAAATTAAACAGTAAAACTACTTTTTTTTGATGAATGTAATTATGTATGTGCTGTTTTTCCATTAAGAAGGTATGGGAACGGAGAATTGTCGGAAACATATGCTAATGGGGGTGCACGGTGGAAATAATTTGCCGAAATTGTAGCAAACCGATCGAGCAATAATGCATTTGGATTTTGAACAGAGAATACAATTAGTTAACTGGCAGTACAAACATAAATCGCACAGAGAAGGGGTGAAAGAACTGACAATAAGTCACTTCAAACTAAATTAAACAAGAGGCCACGACCCACAACCCTTGGCATAATTTCAATATTTCAATGTCATGACCGAACATGTGTTTACCTTTTTACCTGTATCATTTACCCTTCAGGCTTCAGCTTAAAATCTGCTGCCTCCCTACCCCACTTCATAATTCCCACCAGTTCTATTTCTTTTCTCTCCAATCCACCAAATTGAATTCAATAAAGGAAAACTTTATCAAATTAGTCCATATGCTGTGTAAAAGTAACAAATAAGTCCATAGTTTTGCCACTTTATCCTCACGATTTCATTTTGTTAGTAAAAGTTAATAGATTTACACCTTTTTATCATTATACCTCTAATTTAATATATATAAAAAAAATTAGTGTAATAAAATAGTCTCTTAAAGTGGTATTAATTGATTTAATTGGTAAGATTTCTTTAAGACAATACAAGAGATTTATGGTTTGAATTCTAATTAATTACATAAACATGAGACTTTATTGGTTTAAGGAAATAAATTGTCTAAGGACCCTAATTAATTACATAAGATTGACAACTTATTAATAGGTTTACGGAAATAAATTGTCTAATTACCCTAAGTAATTACACAAGATTGACAACTTATTGGTTTAAGAGGATAAGGATGAATTTCAACTTATTGGTTTAAGAGGATAAGGACGAATTTGAGAACTTATTTGTCACTTTAATAAAATATAGGGACGGATTTGATACTTACCTTGAATAAACCATACCACAACAAAAGAGTAATATAATTTACTTCGGTTCTGACAATATCACGTCATTGGCACTATTTACGCGCCCTTGGGTTGTTACTTTTGTTCGTAAGCGTTAACTCTACTAGCCCTCAACGACCAACCCTAGTACCCTAAAGAACCATAAAAATATACCAAACCCTAGCTTAGTTAGACTCTGCTGTCTGGTTATAGTATTGGTACATGTACTACTCGATCCTAGCTCTACAGTAATTTCAGAATAGCCACCTTTTGATACCGACGGTTCCTCCATAAAACACGGCGAGTTCTCAGTGTTGTATTGCTATTTTTTCAACGTTTCTTCATAAGGAAATTTGATGAAACATCGCCTTTTGACTTGGGATTTTTAATTTCTTCAAGAGATGGAATTGAAAACTTAGACAAATATTGGTGTGTTTACAGAGGATTTATGTTGAACCCAACAATTTTTTTTGCCTTTTAAAGGATGTGAAGTGAAGAATGCTTGCGTGGGTTCTTCATTTTCTACGTGGGTTCTTGGGGATCGAGATTGTATATACTTGAAAATTGAGGTTGGTTGCTTAGGGTTTCTCAAAGTTCCAGGTATGTGTAAAAGAGTTTTTAGTGGTTTAGGTAGTTGGTTGGTTTGGCTCGTTTTTCTGAGCCTGACTCGAACTCAGTGAGGATTTAAGTGCAGTAGTTGATGCGCCAGAGGGTGCATGGGTGCTAGCTATTTGATCTGTCTGTTTCTATGTCGCATTCGTGAAATGATTATAGGAATTTTAAGAGGGAATGATGTATTATTCTTTAAGTCTTTGTTGGTTTCTTCATCTAGTGTTTTGGGAAATTTTGGATATTGTTCATATATAGTATATGCCTTAACCTATATGGTTGATTGGTGAAAGTTGACAAAAAAAAATCGGTTGCTTAATGGGAATTCCTCAAAAATATTTTGATGAAAATGACAGCAAAACAAAACATTGATGATCTTCATTGGTGATAAGAGAGAGTTTTAGACAAGATTAATAAAATTTTAATAAAAGAACATTTTAAATATTACTGAGTGAGATCATAATATTTTCATGATCTTTTTTATTATTGAATTTTAAGTAAATATTAACATTTTATATTATATTTTTAATTTATATCGTAAAATATAAAATTAATTTATAAATTTTATTAAAATATAATTTAAATTATTTATTATTAATTATTTTACTTATCATGTCTTGTCTGCTTTTAAGTAAAGTAAAAATAGGGAGAGAATTATTGGATCATGAGATGAAACGAAGGCGTGATTGGAAACTTTGCATTTACATTAAACATTAAAAAAAAAAGAAATTATTATTAGGACATCAAGCCCAACCAATCAATGGGATCAAACATCAGGCGCATGCGCCCAATGAATGCAACACACTCATTGGGCTTTCCCACATGGGCCCAAGCAGAGAGTAAATGCAGAAAACAGTAAAGGAAAAAATACCTGCATAATTTGGCGCCCTTAGTCCTTCGAAGGTTGCCATACCATTCCCATCTTCCTTCAAAGTCTAGATTATATTTTGACAAAAATGATGGGTGGCTGGCTGGCTAGGATGACGGATATGTCCGCCGGTTTCTTAAGAACCGCCGGTAATACATCCCTTCCTCTCCCTCATCGATGAAAAACAGCGGCTGTTGATATTAGTTGCCGGGGTGTAAGTCATTTTGGAAAGTGGGAAGACGTTGTTGTTGCATGGAAAGCGAGTTCGTCTAGTATCTAGTAGCTAAGCATTTGATTTTATTATAAAGAGAGTTGGTAGAACTGCACGTGTTTTAAATGGGCTGCAAATAAATATTAAAATAAAAGTAAATTAGGAATAAATATTAAAAAAAAAGTAAATTAGGCAAACTTGTATTAGAGCTCGAGTTTCAAAATAGTCTTAAGTTTTAATTAACAATAAAAAAATATTATTAATTTTATTAGATTTAGTCATTAGTCAAAATGTAGCTGCTTGAAAGTTAAAATAGGAATAAAAATTGGCGGGCAGAAAATTATTAAAATAAAGACTTGGATATATATATATATATATATATATAAATAGGCAGCATATGGAGGAGCAATATCAACCTGCCTGTGCCGGGAACTGATTCTAAGGCTGAGAGAGAGAGAGAGAGAGAGAGTGAGACAGAGTAGTGAAGAATTAATTATGGCAAATGTAGAGAGTAGTTTCAAAGATTCAAAATGGTTACTTAAGGGAAAGACAGCTCTTGTCACTGGTGGCACTCGTGGAATTGGGTTTTCTCTAACTTTCTTTCTATCCTTTCCGGCTTTTTTTTCATTTAAAAGAAATATCTCGTCGGATTAAACAATACCCTTTTGGCTAAATGGTTTTCTGATTTGGTTTTTGATGTGTTTAGGCATGCGACAGTGGAGGAACTAGCTGGATTAGGCGCTGTTATACACACATGTTCGAGAAACGAAGCTGAGCTCAACAAGTGCTTGAAAGAATGGCAAGATAAAGGTTTTGTAGTTTCTGGTTCAGTTTGTGATGCTACATCTCGTTCCCAGAGAGAGAAGCTTATAGAGGAAGTGGGTTCCATATTCAATGGCAAACTCAACATACTTGTAAGTACTTGCATTAAAATAACAGTTTAAAGGACTATTTTTCAAGCTCTCTAGTGATGATTTTGTTCGGTTTCATTTGAAGGCTATCCAATTAAAAGTGTAGCTTTGGTTTTACTTGAGGGAATTTTACTTGATTTTCTTGGTTTGTTAATACTAGGTAAACAATGTTGGAACAAATATCAGGAAGCCAACTATTGAGTACTCTTTTGAAGAATATTCAAAAGTAATGACTACCAACTTTGAATCGACATACCATACGTGCCAACTTGCACATCCTCTTCTAAAAGCGTCTGGAAATGGAAGCATTGTTTTCATTTCCTCTGTTGCTGGTCTTGTGTATGTAGGTGGTGGATCCGTTTATGCATCAACCAAAGGCAAGTTATTGCTCTTAAATCTTATCTGGTAATGTTAATTTGGCATAAGCATATATCATATATGATGTGTAGAAATGTTAGAAAGGCTTATTATGTTTGCTGCTTGCTATTTTCAGGTGCAATGCACCAACTTACAAAAAATCTGGCTTGTGAGTGGGCAAATGACAATATCAGGTCTAATTGTGTTGCACCATGGTATATCAAAACGTCGCTTGTAGAACGTGTAATACTCTCTATTCCACTTAAGATCATATAGACATTTTGAATTTTCTTTCAAAAATGTGTTTTTGTTTTCTAATACCCACAAATTTCCCGACCTCTTGTCATCTGAGCCTTAATCAGATGCAACAAAACAGTTGGCATTTAACAAATCAGCTTCAATTTTTTTCTTCTTATAAATCTTTTTGGGGGAGTGCATTGCGTTGTCATTGGATGGCATGACGAAACTTTACAATGAAATTACTGGCAAATTTGCTTAACTAAAGTAAATTATCGTAATTCACTTTGCAACAAAATCATGGTTTTGATAATTTCTCTTCTATGCAGGCAATTAGTAATAAAGAATTTGTGGAAAAGATAGTGTCTCGAACTCCTCTTCAACGTATTGGAGAACCTGAGGAAGTGTCATCTCTGGTGGCATTCCTTTGCCTGCCTGCAGCTTCTTACATCACTGGACAGATTATTTCTGTTGATGGTGGATTTACTGTGAATGGTTTTAACCCAGGGGTTAGACAAGAATTGTAAACTTAAGCCCCTTCCCTCTCAATGAAATGCAGAACATCCTAATCATTTGAAATGATCTTCTCAAATAACAAGAACCCCAGCCCAGTGTTGTTGTAGTACCCAGCATGAAGTTATGTTGATCATAGTCATGCCCAGATAAATTACTATATAAATCCTAATTGTTGCTATTGCTATATTGAGATATATAATTCCTCAGTCACTTTGGAATAATTTCCTTTTTATGAATTTTAAAAAATAATTTATTATACCATTTCATCATCACTTCGAGGACATCAAGCCCATGAACCAACCGGATCAAATACAAGGCCCAATTCATACCACGACTGCATCCTAAGTAGGGGGTCCACATGACCCCATGACATGAAGGGCCCACGCCCTAACAGAACGCAAATATGATAATGTTAAAAACAAAAAAATTCCTGTAAAATTTGGCGCCGTTTTGTTGAACTTCAGATGAGACCAAAACCTGATGACGTGGTTTTCATCCTTTGAAGATTGCCCTAATCGTTTAAGGACTGGGTAATATTGAGGTAATTTGATAAAAATTAATTATTTAATTTGGGTAAAAGATAAATATAATGAGTTTGATTAATCCATAGGAATGGGGAACACGGTGGCCGGAATGCCGGATCTGCCGCGTTTTTAAGAACCACGCTAATGCTTCAATTCCAACGAAAAACGGCGGGTTTGGATAGTAGTTGCCGGCGTTAGCGACTTTGCTGTAGAGAGAACTTGCTGGTGCAGAAGGTGGGAGCTGATTGGCCGAGAAGCCTTGAAGGGATAATTTTGTATTTTCCAGCTCATATGGGATAGAATTGTCAAACGTGCATGGTTAGGTATAACATGGGCCCATCTGGTTCTGAAAATAAAATAGTTAAAATTCCCTCGCCTGCAGAGAGAGACAGATAAGAGTGAAGAATCATGGCAAATGCAGAGAGCAGTTTCAAAGGCTCCAGATGGTCACTCAAGGGAATGACCGCTCTTGTCACCGGTGGCACTCGTGGAATTGGGTTTTTCTCTCATTTTCTTTCTTTTTTTGCTCAAGAATTTATGTATTATTTTTTAAGAAAAGAAATATATCATTGGATTCAAACGGTTTTCTGGTTTGATTTTTGATGCGTTTAGTCGCGCAACGGTGGAGGAACTAGCTGGGTTAGGTGCTGTTATACACACTTGTTCGAGAAACGAGGCTGAGCTCGTTAAGTGCTTGAAAGAATGGCAAAGTAAAGGTTTTGTGGTTACTGGCTCAGTTTGTGATGCAACATCCCGTCCACAGAGAGAGAAGCTGATAGAGGAAGTGGGTTCTGTATTCGGTGGAAAACTCAACATACTAGTAAGTATTTGCATTAAAATGTTAGTTTGAAGAACCAATAAGTATTTGCCTATGTGATTGTTTTGTGGACTTTATATGTTTTCTCATGGATGATTACATTAGTTTGTTGAATCTTTTTTTTTTTATCCTTCATTTTAATGTGGTGTAAGAGATTGTTGGCTTCACTCTATTCTTTGGTCAGTGTGATTATCCTGACAGTGTCTTCATTTTGTTGGGTATGTATCATGGCTTGTTTTAGTTCTTGGTTTAATTGGTTATTGTAGTGATGACCTGTTTTGGTTTATAGAGGCTACTGTACGATTGATGCTTAAAAATTTGAACTTTAGACTTTTGGAATTCCAATATGTAGAGCAGAGCCATTAGCAACTATTTTCAAGCTCTCTTCCTTTATTTCCATTTGAGGCTTTCTCATTTAGTTGTGTGTCAGCACCATTGAAAGCCTGCATTTCTGTCTATTGATAGGCATTATGAAAACCCATTCCCTGTGATTGAAATGGCATTCATGATAAAACCAAATAACAGTTCTAGGATTTGCTTTCCCCCAAAAATTTCATTTGAATTTTTTTTTTTTTTTTTGTTGTTTAAGCATATTCCATTGATTGGCAATCCAGCAGATTGTGGGCCGTGCAGCTGTTTATGATACATAGGGTTTGTAAGCATGTATTTATGTAGTCTGATCAAGCATACAACTATAGTTTGTGTTGGGATTGACAGTCACATACACGCATGGATTTTGATTTGTAATTTACTGAATAACTTTCAAAATCTCAATGGGTTGGCAAAATATGGAGTTGGCCAGTGTTTGTATGGTTTTCACAAAGCCATGTAAAACTTGAAGAAAATTTGTTTTAGGAGCTTGTGTTACTTGTTACATGAGCAATTCTGGATTTCACTACTTTGAAACATTAATGGACGCTTTCCGTAAGTGTTGAAACTATGGCTTTTGCTTACAGGGGAACTAGACCTCAATATGATCTAAGAGCTACTATGGTTCTCAATTTTATGCTGCTATATTTTATTTTGTGAGATCTGTTCTATGAATTATTATCAATTGCAGGGGATGGGAGAAGGTCAGCACTTTGCTTGACTGGTTATGTCAATTTGCTTGATGCAAAGTTTTAGCTAAATGCTTCATTGTTGGTGCCGACACCCAACTAAATCAATAGTTGATATCAAACATGTTGCAATGTGGTTTTGTAATTCTTTTATGTTATTTATTCTTCCCTATAATCAATAAGACATCCTCATCACCACTTGTTTTTCTTTCATCTTTGGACCCTAAACAAGTGTCATTATGTCCTAGCCTTTTTTCATTCTCAATAATGTTTTTACAGACCTTTGGCACTTTCATTAGTCCCCTGGGGGGCTTTTGAGGGAGATTTACATAATCTTCTTGATTTATTAGGTAAACAATGTTGGGACAAATATCAGGAAGCAGACTATTGAGTACTCTGCTGAAGAATTTTCAAAATTAATGACTACCAACTTTGAATCTACATACAATTTGTGCCAACTTACACATCCTCTTCTTAAAGCATCTGGAGTTGGAAGCATCGTGTTCATTTCCTCTGTTGGGGGCCTTTGGCATATAGGTAGTGGATCAATTTATGCAGCAACTAAAGGTCAGTTAAAGCCGTGATCTGGTGATATTCAGGCATGAGTATAATGTTTAAAAGATGTTAAAAGG
Source organism: Cedrela odorata (assembly GCA_035584115.1). Taxonomy (NCBI): domain Eukaryota; kingdom Viridiplantae; phylum Streptophyta; class Magnoliopsida; order Sapindales; family Meliaceae; genus Cedrela; species Cedrela odorata. Next base: position 3,604,165 of record JAXCLQ010000006.1, on the reverse strand, counting down.
CTTATTTTCCTTCTTGCTATCCTCAGCTGCAATGAATCAACTTACAAAAAATCTGGCTTGCGAATGGGCAAATGACAATATCAGGACGAATTCTGTTGCACCCTGGTATACCAAGACCCCGCTTGTAGAAAATGTAATGTTCTCTATTCTGCTTATGATCTTTTAACATACTTGAAATTTCAAACGTTATACTCCTCTTTGCATCAGGATACCATCTCTGATAATATTCTAAAAAGTATATCTAGAATTCTAAATTTCATATATGATGTGCTTGGCTGTTGATCTTCTGGTAGGAGTATCAGTTACTTTCTTTTATTCATAGACATATGGTGAGTGACATTCTTCATATTGCATACCATTCTTGTCTGAATGTTATTAGTTGTCATCACTACCATGATGAGGGTCCTCGTCCAAATGTATTGGTTTATAATGTATCTTCCTGTTTTATTTTCCGTTGACCAGATGGAACCATATTGGCATGTTAGTTGATTAAGCAATGCAGATACTATTGGACCTAGTTACTTAAGTAACCTAGAAAAAAGAAGAGTGTGCGTCAAATAACTTTGTTTCTTCTAGCTCAGTTGTGTCTTAATTGATGCAACATATAAATTGGCTGCCACAACCAATTGTAAATGATTTCTTCTCACACCAAATCGTTTTGGGTTATTGAGTCTGGTATTATGTTATAACATTAGATCAACACAGAAGACTTATACTGAAAATGGGGGAAATTTTGTTGAATTAAATTAAGTAGATTTATATTAATTGATTTTGAACCTTGCAGTCAACCTTAATGGTTAAGCCTAAGTTTAAATCTAGAACATGTTCAGGTTTTCTAATTAATTACTCTAGTCAACTAAAGTTAGGTATTTTGCAGCACATACCAAGTACTACTGCGCCGAAGTCTATGAATTTAAGACAAATATATTGTGATGATTTAAACTAAGTTACTTTGGGATTTCACCCTATATGCGCACAGTTCTAGAATATCAACAGTTTTTTCATGAAAAATTCTAATGGCTTGTTTATTTCTCATCCATGCAGTTGCTCGATAACAAAGAATTCGTAGGAAAGGTAGTCTCTCGAACTCCTCTTCAACGTGTTGGAGAACCTGAGGAAGTCGCATCTCTGGTGGCATTCCTTTGCCTACCTGCTGCTTCTTATATTACTGGACAAATTATTTCTGTTGATGGTGGATTTACTGTGAATGGTTTTAACCCTGAGATGAGACTGGATCTATAAACTTTAGCCCTTTCCCTCACAATGAACATACAACATCGTTATTTGTTCATCTCAAATAAAAAGATGCCAGTGTTGTACCCTCGAAACTCTCTTGTTAGATGGCTACTATATTCCTTGTGATTGCAGGGTACAATTTTTAGTCAGCAGCATGAACTTGTGTTGATCCGCACAGATTACATTATAAATCCTATTGTTGCTATTGCTATAATGTGATTTATTTGAGTGATTGATGTGCTATTTGTGACACATTTCTAAAAGTTTGATCATTTTGATATGTCTAGAGAACTCACAGCAATCATATCTTCCAAATCTTGCTTTCTTTATTTTCTAGCTTTTCTAATTCTCTCTTTCGACAAAGAAGAGCCCTTCCCTCCATGATTTATGGGATTTGGAAAACAGTTGACTTGGACTCTGCTACATTCAATCATACTAACCCTGAGGAAGAAGCTGAGTGAGTCATGATCGTAGTCTTATAGTTTCTACGATAGATTTACATATAACAAAACAAATTCAATATCTAACTTGCAAGCTTTCTCTCCGTAATTACCTCTTAACTTTTCCGAGACACAGCTCATGACTGTCACGTGCCACTGTCCTCCTTGATGCCTCACACGTGTCCTCTGTCATCATATTATGGCGTCACGTAATCGGCGCCATTATTGTATCCCCATTCCAACATTTATCAATTATTGTTTTATTTTTTATATATAATTTCAATTCGGGTGTTGGAAAGGGTGAAACGAAACTGAAGTTCGGTGGCATTTAACGGAAGGGTTACATCAGTGACGGTACTTCAATGACTACTTCAGCTTTCTCCGTCACGTGGCACTGCGTTTTGCTGCGTCACATCATGTAGGAGAATCTTTGCTTGCCAGCTTACACCTTCTACGTGGCATACTCTCACTGGCCTCAGACTTTAATTTATTACTTTTGGGTCACCACCCTTATTAATCATAAATGATAAATTCACGTTTCTGGTATAAATGTGATCAAAAGTTGATCCTACACGTGTATTTTTTAGTTTTTATGTAATTATGTGAATTTAAGGGCTTTTTAGATATATAACTATTTCTTCGAATTTTCCCTATGGTAACCAAAATGACACTGTCGTTCTTGTTTTTCTTCTTTCTATCACATTAATCCTTCTTAGTTAATTTCAATTCAAGTTCTATTATTATTGACTTAAATTTAATTTTATGATTTTTCTAAATAATTTATTTAATATATAGCATGGATTAAAGAGTTATAGTACTTGTTCTGGATGAAAGTTCTTTTTTTTTATTTAAATAAAAAAAGATACAAAATTTTTAGAATGAAAAGTATTATTTTATATTAATGTAGACAATGATTTATTTGTATTCATTCGCGAAATTTTATTAATTGTACATAACACATGATAAGATAAGAACAAATAGTTTAATGCATAGAATTTTTGAATACATGTAATGATATGATGAAGAAAAAAATTAATGGACATAATAATGTCACAAAAAAAACTTATAATAAATTACGAACAAGATAATTGCACAAAGAAAAAAAAAAAGGTAATTCACCAACGCATTAGTATCAGTCAAAAATCGACAAAATTTGAAATTTGTGAAATTGCAAAAAGAGACATTATT
>JAXCLQ010000006.1:3549458-3576036 GCA_035584115.1 Cedrela odorata | reverse complement strand
CAAAGGACAATTGAAAGAGGAAAGTGGGTTTTGAAAAAGAGTGAATACGAGTGGATGGATGACATGTAGTCAGTACACTAGTTGTATTTACCATGGAATCTAAAAAATAATAAATGTCATCAATACTTTAATTTTTAAAAATTAAATAAAGAAAACTTTATTCAAATTAACATAGAAGTCTTCGATTTGTTGAGAATTTGTACTTACCAAAGGAAAATTATTTTTTTTACTAATATAATATATACAAAATGTTAATATTAATTAAAAGATTAATATGGTTGTTGTTTGCCAAAGAAAAATGAAAGATTTTGGCAATCGGTCACTATCATAACTACTGTTAACCAAATTCAGGTGAAAGCACACACGTGTCTAATTTGAATAATTGCAAATTTTACTAAAATTTAAAAGAAATTATTTTTAAAAATAGCCTAAGAAATTATAAAATACTACAAGTTTTATTTGTTAATGGAAATTTGAAAATACTTCACCTTGTACAAAATTATTAAAATATTATATATATATATATATTAAAAATATTTTTAAAACATCGATAAATTTAAAATAGTATATCAAAATTTACCGATACTAATACATATTAGTATTAAAAAAAAAACGATATATCCTTCGATACAATAATGATAACCTTAATTGAAACACTAGTTTAAGCGGTGTTATTTCCTCGCAGGTTGAAACTTAAAATCTAACTTATATTGTATTCGAGGTGGGATGATGATAGGAAGGTACGAGGAGCTGATTCTAAGGCCAAGACTTTAAGGGATAATTTGGTATTTTCTCGTTCAAATGGTGTATGCTTAGATAAAGTATTGGCAGTATTTGGATCTATTAAAGATAAGATCTTTACTAATCACTCGCCGACAGGAAGCAGATAGAGTGAAGGATCATGGCAAATGCAGAGAGCAGTTTCAAAGCCTCCAGATGGTCACTCAAGGGAATGACCGCTCTTGTCACCGGTGGCACTCGTGGAATTGGGTTTTTCTCTCACTTTTTTTTACCTCAAGATTTTTTTTTTTTTAAGAAAAGAAAGATATCATTGGATTCAAACGGTTTTCTGGTTTGATTTTTTATGCGTTTAGTCACGCAACGGTGGAGGAACTAGCTGGGTTAGGTGCTGTTATACACACTTGTTCGAGAAACGAGGCTGAGCTCAATAAGTGCCTGAAAGAATGGCAAAGTAAAGGTTTTGTGGTTACTGGGTCAGTTTGTGATGCAACATCTCTTGCACAGAGAGAGAAGCTTATTGAGGAAGTGGGTTCCATCTTCTGTGGCAAACTAAACATACTTGTAAGTATTTGCATTAAAATGTTATTTTGAAGGACTAGTAAGTATTTGCCTATGTGATTGTTTTGTTGACTTTATATTAGTTTGCTGTTTTTTGGTTTAACCTGCATTTTAATGCGGTGCAAGAGATTGTGCTTCACTCTAATCTTTGGTCAGTGCAATTATCCTGATGGTGTCTTTATTTTGTTGGCTGTCTTTCATGGCTTGTAGTGATGACTTGTTATGGTCTATAGAGGCTACTATACAATTGATGCATAAAAGTTTGAACTTAAAGACTTTTGGAATTCCAATATGTAGAGCAAAGCCATGATCAACTATTTTCAAGCTCTCTTTCTTCATTTCCCATATGAGATCTTCTCATTTAGTTGTGCTGGCACCTTTTAAAAGCTGCAATTCTGTCTATTGATATCCATTATCAAAATCCGTTCCCTGTGACTGAAATGGCATTCACGATAAAACCAATTAAAATTTAGGTGCTAGGATTTGTTTAAGCATATTGAATTGATAGCAATCTAGCAGATTGTGGGTTGTGCAGTTGTTTATCATACAAGGGAACTGTGAGCCTGTATTTATGTTGTCTGATCAAGCATACAAGACTAGTTTGTGTTGGGATTGACCGTCATATACCCGTATGGGGTTTGATTCATAATTTAGTGGAAAACTTTTAAAATCTAAATGAGTTGGCCAGCATTTCTATGGTTTTGAAAAAGCCTTGTAAAACCTGAAGAAAATTGGTGCAAGGAGTTTATATGCTACTTGTTACATGAGTATTTCACTACCTTGGGGCATTTAACTAACTCTTTATGCATGTGTTGCACGTATGCCTTTTGCTTACAGAGGAACTATACCTTGATATGGTCCAAGAGCTACTGCAGTTCTCATTTTTATGCTGCTATATTTTTTTTTGTGTGTGATGTGTTCTATAATTATTATCAATTGCAGGGGATGGGAGGAGGCTAGAACTATACTTGACTGATTATGTCTGTTTGCTTTGTAGCAAAATGTTTCATTATTGGAATAACTCATGGCCACTTTGGGGACAATCAAAAACATGGTGCAATGTTAATTTTCTAGTGTTTGATGGTATTTATTCTTCTCTATAATCAATAAGACATCCTCATCACCACATGTTTTTTCTTTCATCTTTGGACCTAACATAAGTGTCCCTAGGTCCTAGCATTTTTTCATTCTCATTAATCTTTTTAAAGACCTTGGTCACTTTCATTAGTCCCCTGGCTTGAGGGAGATTTACAGCATCTTCTTGATTTATTAGGTAAACAATGTTGGGACGAATATCAGGAAACCGACTCTTGAGTATTCTGCTGAAGAATATTCTAAATTAATGACTACCAACTTCGAATCTACGTACAATTTGTGCCAACTGGCACATCCTCTTCTTAATGCATCTGGAATTGGAAGCATCGTGTTCATTTCCTCTGTAGGTGGTCTTTGTCATGTAGGTACTGGATCAATTTATGCAGCAACTAAAGGTCAGTTAAAGCTGTGATCTGGTGATATTCAGGCATGAGTATGATGTTTGAAAGATATTAAAAGACTTATTTTCCTTCTTGCTATCCACAGCTGCAATGAATCAACTTACAAAAAATCTGGCTTGTGAATGGGCAAATGACAATATCAGGACAAATTCTGTTGCACCCTGGTATATTAAAACCACGCTTGTGGAAAATGTAATGTTCTCTATTCTGCTTACGATCTTTTAAGATACTTCAAAATTTCTAATGTTATACATCTCTTTGCATGAGGATCCCATCTCTCGTAATATTCTAAAAAATATATCTAGAAAATTGTTCTGAACTTCACATATGATTTATTTGGCTGTTGATATTCTGGTAGGAGTATCACTTATTTTCTTTTATTCATAGACATATGGTGAGTGACATATGAACATACCATTCTTGTCTGAATGATATTAGTTGTCATCACTACCATGATGAGAGTCCTCATACAGATCTATTTGTTTATAGTGTATCTTCCTGTTTTATTTTCTGCTTGAACAGACGGAACCATATTGGCATGTTAGTTGATTAAGCAATGCAGATACTATTGGACCTAGTTACTTCAGTAACCTAGAAAAAAGAAGATATTGTGTCAAATAACTTTGTTTCTTGTAGCTCAGTTGAGCTTTAATTGAATGCAACATATAAATGGTCTACCCTAACCAATGGTAAATGATTTCTTCTCACACCAAATCATTTTGGGGGACTGAGTCTGCTATTATATTATAACATTAGATCAACACAGAAAGACTTGCACTGAAAATGTGGGAAAATTTGTTGAAAGTCAGTCCTAAGTTTAAATCTAGAACATGTTCAGGTTTTTTAATTAATTACCTTCATCAACTGAAGTTGGGATTTTGGCAGCATGTACCAAGTACTACTGTGCCGAAGTTTACAAATTTAAGACGAATGTATTGTGGTGATTGCTTTGGGGTTTCACCCAGTATGCTTAGTGTTCTAGAATATCAACAGTTTTTTCATGAAAAAATCTCATGGCTTGCTTATTTCTCATCCATGCAGTTGCTCGAGAACAAAGAATTCTTAGGAAAGGTTGTCTCTCGAACTCCTCTTCAACGTGTTGGAGAACCTGAGGAAGTCGCATCCCTGGTGGCATTCCTTTGCCTACCTGCTGCTGCTTATATTACTGGACAGATTATTTCTGTTGATGGTGGATTTACTGTGAATGGTTTTAACCCTGGAATGAGACTGGATCTATAAACTTAGACCTTTTCCCCTCACAGTGGACACGCAACATCGTCAGTTGTTCCTATCGAATAAAAAGATCCTAGTGTTGCACCCTCAAAACTCTCTTGTTATATGGCTACTAGTGATTGCAGGGTATAACTTTCAGCCAGCATGAACTAGTGTTGATCTGCCCAGATTACATTCTAAATCCTATTATTGCCATTGCTATAATGTGATTATTTGAGTGATTGATGTGCTATTCGTGGCACACTTCTAAAAGTTTGGTCATTTTGATTTGTTTAGAGAACTCACGGCAATCTATAAATTGCAAACTCTCTCTCCATAGTTGCCTCTTTAGGTTTTCGGAGACACACCTCATGACTGTCACGTGCCAATGTCCTCCTTTATGCCTCACACGTGTCATCCATAAAAACATTTTTCTATATATATATATATATATTATTAGTAAAGGTTAAACGAAAACGAAGTTCGGTGGCTTTAAACGGAAGGGTTAGGTCAGTGACGGAACTCACTGACAACTTCTGCTTTCTCAGTTACGTTGTGTTGCGTTTTGTTGCGTCACATCGTGCAAGTGAGTCTTTGCTTGCCAGCTTACATCTTCTACGTGGCATACTCTCACTGGCCCCATATTTTAATTTATTGCTTTTAGGTCCCCACCCTTGCGGATAAAATGATAAGTCCCCGTTTGTATATGAATAAATAGCGGTGTGATAAAAAGTTGACCCTACACGTGTACTTTTGGGTTTTATGTAACTATGTGAATTTAAGTGCTTTTTAGCTGTATAATTATTTATTCGAATTTTCCCTAATGACATTCGTGTTTTTGTTTTCCTTCTTTCTATCATATTAATCCTACTTGGTTAATTTGAATTCAAGTTCTATTATTAATTTTTATGATTTTTCTAAAGAAATTATTTAATATATAGCATGAAGTCAAGAGGTTAGAGTTACGTGTTCTACATAGAAAATTTAAAGTTATATTTTATTTTATTTTTTGGAAAAATACATTTTTGTAGAATAAAAATTGTTTTTAAAATTATTTTATTGTTATTTTATATAAACGTACACAAATGATTTATTTATATTTATTAGCAAATTTTATTAATTGTACCGAACATGTGATAAGATAAGAACAAATTATTTTTTTTCAATTAACTTAATAATTTGAAAAAAAATAATTAAATCCACGTGATGATGATTTGACTAAAAAATATATAATAGATTACAAATAATACAATTATTTTGAAAAAGAAAAAAAAATAAATAAGACACGTAATTAAGTTATAATTAACAAGTTAAAAATTGACAAAATAAAGTTTGTAAAATAATAAAAAAGAAACTTGTATATTTATAATACATCGACAAAAATAATTATAATAATTTAAAGTAAACATACGTGACGCACATAATTATTAATAAATTTAATATTAAATAAATTATTTTTTATTTTTATGATATTATGATTGGCTAAAATAATGGTTATGAAAATGAGTTCGAATTATTAAACTCAATTACATTATCATTTTGGCTTTTTACACAAAGAAGATATCATAACTATACTTCCTATCAGATTTGTATCTCACAATGAATATGAAATGATGTAACAAAAATCTATTGGAGAGAAATGTAAAAATAAATTTAATTGGGGTCAAATGTCAAATAGAGTAAAATTAAAGGACAATCAAATAAATTAGTAAGTATCTTGCTAAATTACGGAAGAGGACGCCGAAATTTTACAAATTTCAGGGAAGGCAGCACGAGAAATGAGGGGGGCACCTTCAGATCCACGTCAGAATGGACACGTGGCTTGTGAACAGCAGCCGAGACCTCAGATATTCTGCAAGAGTATAGACTTTGACATGTGGTCCCACACGCGTCAAAATCTCCTTGTTACGTAGACACCCTCATTGCACTACAAGAACGACCAGAATAAAGCCGGAAACACAAGTTCTATTCCCTCCACACACTTAACGCGCGTCTGTTCACGCTCCATTTGATGGGATTTTTCACCTAATGGACGCAAATTAGTGAAAAAATCTTTTAATGTCATTTTCAAAAGAAATTCATTTACCAAAGTACTCCTCACCTTTAAAATACATTTATGCCTAACATAATATCCAAGGATGGGCAGATATTTATTTTATAAAAAAAAATACAAAACAAGTTATATCGAACTAGTCGATATATTTTAATTTTTTTTTGTGCTCAAATAATGATAATTACAAAAGAAGTTGTAACTCATAAAATTATTATTATTTTATAATTGATATATAATTAAAGTTTTTAAAACAAAAATGAAGTTTAGGGTAAATTTAGTGCTTATATAAGATTTTTGGAGAGATTTTTGTAGCATAATAATTATAATTCAAATTTTTGAAATATTTATTTTAGTTTTCAGTACTTGTATTTATATAAATTTTTAGTAGTTTTTATGAACGATTTTTTGTCCGATATAAAAATTATCGTCATGAAAAAATAATTTATATAATTTTCATAATTATTGAGTAATTAATTTTATAGCACATGTCACACTTGTGTTACGACATAGTTGAAATTCTTAGCTTTAATTGAGTTGATATTATAGGTGTATGTGTTCTTTTTTCACATAGGTATATTCATATGTTTTTTTTTTTTTTTAATTGGAAATTTAGATAAGTATATACCTTTTGTCATTCCAATTTATAATGAAAAACAAAAAGAAAACTAATAGCGTTAGGGAATCGTCCACTCGTAGCAGAAGCGAGTGGAGGGGGTGATCAAGGCCGAATCTCATATTCCAAGATCATGCCACGTGGTGATATCGTCAACAACAGTATAAAATAATATGTGCAATGTATACGAGCTTCAACTCTCCAAGACGAGGAACAAAAGAGGAAAAAGAGGACCACATGCGTGTCAGGAAAAAAGGTCGCTCAAAAGGTCGTGTCGGACTCTCATTGGGCCACGTAAATAAGTCGCCAAAGGCGAATACACGTGTTGAGATATAGGAGGAGAGAGAAATATCGTGAGGAGATGGACGGTGGAGATGATATTTTGTATTCAGTAAATCGACGTCATACCAACTGTACATGTCTGATATCTGCCCGTGACGGTGACAGGTAGGCTGCCCGTAATTACGTGTGGCCCCGAGGTGAAATTAGAGAGAGTCGACTCTGTTTAGAAAAATGTTCGTGCCGAGGCATTTGAAGGGGTCCTACTCCATTTTCCGCAAGAAATCTTTCGTGTCTCTGTTTCTTCTTTGTCCATAGAAAGCCATTGTTGGTTTCTTTGCTCACTATAATTAGTACATATATCGGGTTTCATCAATAGAGTTAGAGAGAAAGAAAGCTTAGCACAGGTTGAAGGAATTAATCGGAGGTTTGAAGTTTTTGTCAATTGTTTTTCTTGCAATTCATGGCCGGAATTTGTTGCGGAGTTGTTGGTGATAGTGAAACAACTGCCCCTGTTGAACCAAGTTCACGAACTTCAAGGCACCGGAGGTTAGAACTCCGACCGTTCAACTTGGTTGCAGACGTGGCAGCGCTGCCACCGTTGGAGAACGATCGGAAGCGCCAAAAAGTTGATTTTTTCGCCTCTTTACCACGTGGCCAAGAAAAGCCGTTGGAAAATTGTGAAGCGAGCGAGTTTAAACAAAGCTGTGGTGTGGATAACGGAGAAGTAGTGAGGAAAAGTGAAGACTTGAAATTGAATTCGTCTGTGAGCTCAAAGCCTGTAAAAACAAGAATAGACGATATGGTGGAGGAGAATCCTAAATTTGGGATGACTTCAGTTTGTGGTAGGAGAAGAGATATGGAAGACGCCGTATCAATTCACCCGTCGTTTTGTAAGCGAACCCACTTCTTCGGCGTTTTTGACGGCCACGGTTGCTCACACGTAATTACTTCAATTTTTTGCTTTCACTCGATCGAAATATTGGTGTAAAAATGATTGCTTTTTAGATTTTAACCTTGGTTTGTTCTTGTTTACAGGTGGCGATGAAGTGTGAAGACCGATTGCATGATGTTCTTAAAGAAGAGCTTGAAGATTGCAAGGAGAAAGAATCTTTGGACTGGAAGGCGGCCATGGAGCGGAGTTTTGACCGGATGGATAAAGAGGTTAAAAATTGGACCGAGAATTCCAAGATCTCCAACTGTAGGTGCGAGTTACAGACTCCGCAGTGCGACGCCGTTGGATCCACCGCTGTCGTTGCCGTAGTCACACCTGACAAGATCGTCGTCTCTAACTGTGGCGATTCCCGCGCCGTCCTCTGTCGAAACGGCGTGGCAGTCCCTCTCTCCGTCGATCATAAAGTGAGTGTTTTGCGCTACTTTTGGACCGTTAATTCTCTTGGCGCGTTTAATCCACGTGGTTTCTAACTTGTATTTTTCCTTTACTTTTGTTTTACAGCCTGATCGGCCTGACGAGTTGCTGAGAATCCAAGACGCAGGCGGCCGTGTTATTTACTGGGACGGTCCGCGAGTTCTCGGCGTTCTTGCCATGTCGAGAGCGATCGGTGACAACTACTTGAAGCCGTACGTCATATCAGAACCGGAGGTGACGATAACGGAACGAACGGCGAAGGACGAGTGTTTGATACTGGCAAGCGACGGATTATGGGACGTGGTATCAAACGATACTGCGTGCAACGTGGTTCGCACGTGCTTCCGGGCTCAGAAGGCCGCGATGGCGTCGTCGCCACCTGGGTCTCCGGGCAGTGAGGTGCCAGTTGACGGACAAAGCTCTGACAAGGCATGCTTGGATGCGTCAATCCTGTTGACAAAGCTGGCGTTGGCTAGGCATAGTACGGATAACGTGAGCGTTGTCGTCGTTGATTTGAGAAGAAATCACTCAAATCAATAGCCCGAGCTGATAAACTAATAATTAGGGTATAATACAAAAAATTAAGTTACTAATCATGATTAAGGAGAAAATATATACAATTGTAATTTGTAGTGGTTTCAGTACTGGTATTTAATTTTGTTATAAAGTAATGAATTGGGGCATAAATCAAGTTTAATGCTTCTGTATCTTGTTTTATTTTCTAGTTGTGAGTGTGGTTCCTTGGCTGCAAGAAATTTTGCAGAAATGGGAATGGAATTAATTAATATTATTATACGAAGTGTTACTCCAAGATGGGATTTTCTTTTCATTCGAGTCTAAAATTCTTAGCCCTATGGCTATGAGTTGGGATAAAACACTTCCTCTCTAGTCTATTCCTAAATTGATTCGGTCTTATCACATTCAATGTTAGATTTATGAGGCTTAGAGCCTTACCAGATTTATTTTATTGTTAAATCTAGGAGTCAAAACTTTTAATTAACTATGAAAACTACCTTTATCAGAACAGAATGGCTTTTCTTTTTTTCCTTGATGGGAAATTAAAAAAATAAAAAATAAAAAATGGAGCACCATATAAACAAAGGAGGTCAACTTGTTGATGATGACCATAGTTGATTAAAAATGACAATAATTAGGGAGGAGGAGAAGGAGACATGGTGATGAATAAAAAGGAAAGGATAAATAATTGTTGGATCGCTTTCAAAGAAGTATGATTCCACCATATTTGATTCTTCGACAATATGTTGTGTTAATATGATGTGTGTGGGTGTTCAGCATCACTTTCACCAGCACTCCACCATCCAGTCCACTACATTCATTCAATAATGAGTGAACACGTAGGCAGTTTGGTCCTTATTTTGCCATCGCAGTCCTCTGCTGGCCTGGACTTAATTTTCTAAGATTTTATGTTGATTGCGATCTATACATGATTGATGCTCACACAATCCCATCGCCCATTTGCATTTGCACTACTCTTATCTCTGTGCTTTTGTTTTGTCTGCTAAATATAAAGCCATGCCTACTACTGTTATTCAAAAATCTAAACGGTGGAATATTTGGTTACTATTTGATTACCATAATCAATCAAGCATACGGGAACATATTTTCTCTATCTTTATCAGATTATATATGTCAATTTGATAATATAAACTGTGTGGTTACATAAAACGTAAGAATTCCTGACAGGTTTACATTACACATGTTAATTGAATTGTCATAGATATTCTTCATATTACGATTACGCATTCCAGAAGAACAGATTGTATCAGCTAGATGCAAGCTAAAGGTTAAACAAACACTTGCAAGCATAAAATACTTTTTATGTACATGGGTTTCTTCATCGTGTAACCTAGCCCAATTCCATTCAGGCCCACCAATATATTCACGTGATTAAAGAGCCAATAATGTTTTTCTACTATTAAAGAAGGTAAACAAAAGCTAAAAGATAAAATAAAAGATAAAAGAGTACCTCATTCTTCAACACGCTAACTCCATCCTTTTAATCTCACAATAAAACAATACACCTAATTTAAAATCAGAATATATAAAGCAAACAAACCCATTAAAGGACTTAACTTGATAAGATAATTTGTTAAAAACTAGGTATTCTTTTGTTAATTACTAAGCTTAATTATCCTATGATTGCACAATCCCAATAACACAAACTTCAATTTAACAAAATATTTTTTATTTTTTCAAATTTAATGTATATAATATCAAGTGTTATGTTGTACATATTGATGGGTTAAACTAATTGGGTTTTTTGGTTATTTAGTTGGGGATTATGAATTACTAAGCTTTGTGAGAAACTACCATTAGGTGATTGTTAGAAAACGAGTTATAGTTTCAATCAGTGCTAGTAGTTGGTTTGTTTTGTGGTATTTGATTTATGTTTGATCAATGCTTGAGGTATTGTTACACTTTGTTTTGATCTGTTTAATTGCATATTCAACATCACACAGTAAACAAAAATGAACTCTTATAGTGTATTGGAGCCTGCTCTCAAGGACATACTCAGCGTGATTAGTCCCTTACGCGAGGATTGGGAGACACGGTTGAGAATCGTTGGTGATTTATGGGAGGTTGTTGAATCTGTTTGTTCTTTACATAAGTTGTTTTGTTGTTTAAAAGGTATGCTGATTAAAATATAAATTCATTGCTTAATTGGTTCAAACAGGTGCAATTGTGGAGCCATTTGGATCATTTATGTCTAATCTCTTCTCACGTTGTGGAGACCTGGATATTTCTATTGAGTTGTCCAATGGTTCATGTATTTACTAGGAGATCTACTGAAAGCTTTGATACAAAGAGGTTATTTTTATTTTTTTGTCTTTTTAAAGAGAGTGTTGATTTTTTCATTGCCTTAATTGCTCGTCTCTAGGACTCTCATTGACTGGATCACATTTTGTTCACATTGAAGGTGTCAGTATTTGGGATTTACTCATATTTTGGTGGAACTGACAATTGGCTCAAAACAGCCAGGAAACTTCAGTGATGGTGTAGTCTACACCTGGTTATTGTAATTCTTTTCCCCCTAATTGTGAGATCCATTTTCGACATGTGAATGGATTTGCTGAAAATATTGCTGAATGAATGACATTTATACCCTATAGATTGCTCTCTCTCTCTCTCTCTCTCTCTCTCTCTCTCTCTAACAATTTAACAATTTCCAACCAAAACGTACGTAGAATTGCCAGGTTACATGGCACTTGTGGAACGGCTATGCTATTTTTTTCCCTTTCTATGACTGGGATTTGGAACATCAAAATGTTGTTTATTTATTTTTTTATCCCCTATGGTTTCTTGTGATGACTTCCTATAAATCTGTGTTGACCCCAGTTATTCTCATGACCACCCCCACCTGGATTCCAGATGCTGCAAAAACCCAATTGGACTCATAATTTGTAGAAGGTGTCAAAAAAGCCCCCTTTGCTTTTGAAGCTTCGGGAATAATGCTATATAAATGTCAAATGACATAGTTTTTCTTACATTAAGATTTACATGTAATGTTATTTTCTCATCAAGGAAACAATATTTGTTAATTAAGAAAGGTAAATTTTTTCAGCAACAAATACCATGATACCCACTTTTGTTCCATTCCTCAACTGTCTTGGGGGAAAAGGAGTGGCATTAGTGCAAAATATTGCTTCTCTGTATGGTTTAATTCTATCTTGGAAGAGTACCTCTATCTTTAATTTTTGACAATATCAATCTACAGGTGGTTTTCATAGGTTGCGGTACATCCCAAATGCATGAGTTCCCATTTTAAAATTTGAGAGCAACCGCCAGAACATCTCCTGTGATGTTTCAATTGATAACCTGTGCGGTCAAATGAAATCAAAATTCTTGTTTTGGATCAGTGAGATGGATGGGCGCTTTCGCGATATGGTTTTATTGGTAAGGTCTTATACCCAAGCAACATTTGCTGTTGCGCGGAAGCAGTCAATCTATCTCATACATAGCTTCATGGTGTTTTGTAGGTTAAGGAATGGGCCAAAGCTTATGATGTCAATGATCCGAAGACTGGGACACTGAACTCGTACTTTCTCTGCTTGCTTGTTATCTTCCATTTTCAGGTGATGATTTCCACCTATACTTCTGATATCAATGAAAAAGGAATATTGTTTTGTTTTATCGGTTTCATGCTATACATCTTTTAAAAATGTTTTACGTGGATTTTGTTTGCTAAAGGAACCGTGAAATAGCCAGAACTTCCATTTGATATATTTGTTTACTTTTTCTGGCAGATATATATCCGGGTAACCTTGTTGACGATCTTAAAGGTATTTTCCATCTTCATGTGCTTAATTGAAACCCAAGTATAAGTTTCTGGAAAATCACTTGTTTGTTTCGTGGTTATGATACCAATCCTTAGACAGTTGAATTTGGGAAACTAGAGATTCAGGGTTATGATACTGAAGGACTGCTGTCTGCATCTTCCTACCACTCCCTAAGTAGTGATTCTATCAAGTAGGTGGGGCCAAGAGGTAATAATGATTAAGGTTTATAGTATATATGTTTTGTTGCACAGGCTATGGAATTGGACAGCTTAATTTAAGGGTTCTTGAGTAATACTCAAAATACAATCAGTGTTTGACAGCAAAGTGCAGTATGTTATTCATTATATTGAGTGAGTTAATAACACGATTTGGAGAACTTCTTGGGTTGATACCGGGCATGAGATGGTTTCAAAGTTGTTGACGTACTTTGGTTATAATGATAAAGTCATCTGAATCAAGGTTTTGGCCAGTAGTATTACGAAGCTTTGAAGAATACATCCAGAACGATAAATCGGAGTTCCTTGCCCCAGCTTTTTATTTCCTTTTTTGAAAAGGTGTGCATTCAGGTCGTGTTTTCTCTTGATCTTTAAGGATAATGTTTTTGAAGTTTGCCCGGTTGTTGCGTTTTTTTTTTCTCACTCTAGGAGCATTCCTTGGGGTTTTATATATACTTCTTTGTGGTAATGGTGATGGTGATATCATACTAAATACTATTTTTTCACGCATTTTCAGTTCTCCGACATATTTTGGAAGGCCTGAGAGTTTGGAATTTGCCCTTTCACGGGAAGATGGGAACGCATTGGAAGTAATACGAGGTGGTTTCCCAATAATCACCCAATATTCTTAACTCTTTTTCTCTCTCTCATCTTCCGTTTCATAATTTTTTCATTTTGGTTATGTTCTGTCTGCTTTCATGTAATGACTGTAATTACAATTCCCTTTCATACTGATCTAGTTGTTTGCCACTGCTGATGGCTGGTTAGATTGAGGATCCTTCTGAGCAGCCAGAAAACACTGCCCGGGCTGTAAGTGAAAAACAATTGGCAAAGATATCCAGAACCTTTGGGACAACCCACAGTAGGCTTATCATCTCAGCGAATCAGAGTCGTTATCATCTCCCTTCCACCCTAGCCAGGCCACAGATAATTCAGTTCATTCCCGGAACACCGGTTCGGTATCCTATCTACAACAGTGGGCACTTCAGAAACCATTCACAGAATCACCAGGCAATGCATTCACCCCCCCTTGCAAGCTCAACGTCAATCTCACAACACAAGGCCAGAAAATCGTCCCAACAGATTTATGTCCCAGCAGCCTGAGCAACAACATCATAGCCAACCCGTTGGTCAGCATCACTGTCAAGTCCAGTAAAGGTGGAGTCCGAAATCTGATGCATCACAGTCAAGTTCAGCAAATGAGGTGGCTGAAATCTGATAAACAGAGGGCTTTTCTTGAGATTTTACTACATAAGCAATTGTTACTGCCAGAAGGAGAAAGAGCTTGCGATGTTCTTATATCTAGAGTCGAGACAGCAGAGTCACATTCACATTTTCGAAGGAATTCTCCTTTATGCACTCTCGACGTTGACATGTGGAGTTTAGTGAACCTATTAAATTGCTATATTGATCCATAAATATAAATAAATAAAGAATATTTATTTTTATTAGGTATAACAGCATGAAAAATATTAACTTATTATCATTATAATATTTATTTTCACCCATGGTAATTAATAATTGTTTATTTGTTTATCAAAAAACAAAATTGGTTTCTAATTTTTTTAAATTACATGCAAGTATTACAATTTTCTTAAAAATTAATTAAATAAAAGTTTTGTAATAGTGTATAATGGACAACATCACACAATTTCTTTAATTTAATTTAATTATTTAAAAACTTTCGAAAATTGTATTAAAATAATACGGACTTTAAATTAGGACTCTGTAATATAATATGTAGATGTAGCTGCTTCACTATGTTAGACTCGTAGGTAAATAAAATAGGTTTATTAAAATGATAATATCAATAAATAATAAGAATTTTTTTTTACAAAATAGTCAAATTTTTAAGTTTATTTACACTTTTAGTCAAAATTTTAAATTTTTTATATTTAAAATAAAATATTCGTAATTTAAAAAAATTATTTCAGTAGATTGATAATTAGTATTTTTTAATAAATTTTATGGTGAAAAATTAGTGTAAAAATAAATAAATTTACACTAATAATTTCGTCAAAAAAATATTTTTCATCAACTCAATTAGACTATTTTTTTTTAAATGTTGAAAATTTAATTTTAAATATAATAAAATTCTAACTCGAGTTATAAATATAAATGACCTAAAAATTATACTATTTTCGTAAAAAACACAAATAATAATGACGTATTAGAACAAATCGTTAGTCATTCCTCGCCGAATCAACGACGGAATCAGCGCCAAAAGCTTCCTCGCTCGCACTCAATTCCAACACAACAGTCCTTAACAGCTAGCATGGATCTTCCTCGTCAAACGACACCGTAAAACACCCGACTGATCCAGGATCCGCTGAAACCGTCTTACTTACGAATAATGAAGCTACTCTCAAACACACATCTCCTCAAGCTCTCCGCGTTGCTCTTCGTCTCCTTCGCATTCTTCTATATCGGCAAACATTGGTCTGATGGATACCAACAGCTCGTCTTCTTCTCCACTTCACGATCCTCTCAGAACGCTGCCGTTTCGCTCTCTCCCAACTTCAACAAATCCTTCAACATCTCCGAACTCATTTCATCAAACCAAACTCAAATCATACCATCTGCGGTTACCTCTCCCGCTCCGTCTCCACCGTCTGATTTGATCAAGAAGTTTGGAATTGTGAATGAAAATGGAACGATGTCGGATGAGTTTGAAATCGGGGAGTACGATCCGAATTTAGTGGAAACGGGGTGGGGGAACGGGAACGGGACGGAGGAGAAAACGGATAGCGGTCGTGAGAGGGTTAAGATTAGGAGGTATGAGATGTGTTCGGGGAGTATGAGGGAGTATATACCGTGTTTGGATAATGTAAAGGCGATTAAGCGGTTGAAGTCAACGGAAAAGGGCGAGAGATTCGAGCGGTATTGTCCTCAAAACGGCACCGGATTGAGTTGTTTGGTGCCTCCTCCGAAAGGGTACAAGCCACCCATTCCATGGCCCAGAAGTCGTGATGAGGTATTGTACTTTGTTTTGTTTTATGTGAAAAAGGAGGAAATCAGTTGCGTTAGGTTGAGTAGGGGTTTGTTTCCACTTAGGAAAAGATTTGGAGTTATATTTTTCACTTTGGTTTCACTTTGAGAACGTATGAATTTGATTCGGTAGTGATCAATTAAAAGATGAAATCTAATTATTTGTGCTACTTTTCAGTCTAAAGAAAAGTTCAGTATTGCATGAATTCAAGATGTTTAGACATTTTGTCAAATTGCTACATATGTAACGCATCTAACTGCAGTTTATTTTATATATTTGCTTATTAGATTTGCAATTAAATTTAGGATTGTTATACAAAATCTTGATTTGGTCCCTGATTTGTAAGATCGTGTTTGTTTATAACCTGGCAAGTTCGTATGGAAGTTGGTTAATAGGAAATGCCCCTTCTCGCAGGTATGGTATAACAATGTTCCTCATTCGCGGTTAGTTGAAGATAAGGGTGGTCAAAACTGGATCTCAAAAGAGAAGGATAAGTTCAAGTTTCCTGGAGGTGGTACACAGTTTATACATGGGGCAGATCAATACTTGAATCAGATTGCTCGGGTTATTAAAATTTGTAATTTAATAATTGCTTTGAGGAAAAACGAGTGATTGAGTTAGTATCTTGCTTGCTGATTTCAATTTCTCATCTTTATGTGCAGATGGTCCCTGATATCTCATGGGGTGATCATACCAGAGTTGTTATGGATGCTGGATGTGGTGTGGCAAGTTTTGGTGCTTATTTGTTGTCACGAAATGTGATAACTATGTCGGTAGCTCCAAAAGATGTTCATGAGAACCAGATTCAGTTTGCTCTTGAGCGTGGAGTACCTGCAATGGTAGCAGCATTTGCAACTCGTCGATTATTCTATCCAAGTCAAGCTTTTGACTTGATACATTGTTCAAGATGTAGAATCAATTGGACTCGTGATGGTATGCCTTTCCTGTTCCATGCTGGTTCGATCATTTTAGCTAGTACGGCAAACTCACTTGGCTTTAGAGTATATAGTGGAAATACCAGTCTCTTCTGCTAGCTGCAATATTGGTTGCCTAATCTACTTTCTGAATATATAACCTCACCATTTTTTACTTCCATCAAGATACTGGATTTATATTTAAGGATTAAACATTTCTTTATGGACTTGGTTTTTATCTAGGTGAATAATTTCCTTAGAACCCCCTGATTTTCTTCTTTTTACATAAAAATCCCTGTTGGGACCTGTGCTCGTTTCTGGTAGCTTATCTGCTAAAAGTCATGGTGGAAATATTATTTCCAAAGTTGTTTATATGTTAAGATATTGTCTCCCATAACATGACCTGTTCCGTACGTATTGGTAGAAGCATCCATCGTGCAAATTCTTAAAATTTTTGTTTTCTTTTCCTTGCATGACAAAGTTACATTGCTACTGTGAACTGCATAAATAAGTTATTTTGTACTTTACTGCTGTGATAGTTGTATTTGGGCCACTTCTTCTGATTCTGCTTTTCCTCTAAATATTTTGTGGTGAAGATGGAATTTTGCTTCTTGAGGTCAATAGGATCCTTCGAGCAGGAGGATTCTTTGCTTGGGCAGCGCAGCCAGTTTATAAACATGAAGAAGCCCAAGAGGAACACTGGAAAGGTTATCACCTCTTGAAATCTCAATTTAGATTAAAATTGTTGAGCAGTCCTGGTGAATGAATAGTTCATTAGACTATTGTGAGTTTCAAAAGTTTATGGTCACTGTTTTAATAACTGTTTTCTTTAGTTAAAATTTAAATGAATTTTCTTGTAGTCTGGAATCTCCTTCATTCATAAGTTGTTCAGATGGAGCATGGTTCATAGTCTTAGACATTAAACCTTGATGCTAAGCCAAAGACCAATATGGCCTCCCAAGACATTGGAAAATCAGACAAACTCAAGAGCATCTGTCACTTCTCACCCTCTGCAATCTGTGGTTGGTTTTTCAAAAACTGAGCACTTGTAAGGAGGTGAGGATTAGGCCACGAGTGTGAGCAAAACGGTGCTCAGTGGTGTTAAATATCTCTTTTTAAAAAATAATAAGTCATATATCAATTATTTTACTATTCTTTTGTTGCCATCATCAATTTTGCCGAGGTCAATCAGTGTGGCTTTTATATTAGTTGACTTGATCTGGTTAGTCCATTTCTGTTTATTATCTGTGCTATCAGTGCCAGTAATGGACTATCATCACACTATAGTGTACTTGATTGTGTTCTCTTTTATTATTGTCAGAGATGCTTAACCTAACTACCCGTCTTTGCTGGGAGCTCGTAAAGAAAGAGGGATATATTGCAATATGGCAGAAGCCTACTAATAACGGCTGTTATCTAAGTCGTGAGGCAGGAACCAAACCCCCATTGTGTGATCCAGATGATGATCCAGACAATGTTTGGTATACATGCTATTCTACCTTCCTGTTTCTGTGAAGATGTGATAATTCATCATAGTGTAATAGATGACTGTAATTATCCATGTCCCTATGACGTTTTTGAATTTTCTCCATTTATTTGCTGGTAACCCCCTGAAACCTGAGAGTCGAAGAATATGTTAACCCCCTTAAATCAGGGGTGTACTAGATTATGGAATAGCATGCTTGAGTGGAAGGGGTAAAATGGCAAGTTGAGCGAGAGTGTAAAATATTTCCGAATCCAATAATTATAAACTTACATTTCAGCCACATTGTTCCACGGTATTACAAAGTTTACCTGAATTAGGACATTTTGCTGAAATTTTAATTTTGCCCTTTCATGTCTATATCTTTCACGAATTGCCTGTCAGAATTTTTTTGTACACTCAGCTTTCCTTTCATCATGTTGTTGAGAAGTCTTTGGCTGTTGTCAGTTATAGAATTCTTTGCATGTTTATTTAGGTATGTTGATCTGAAGGCATGCATCACTCGACTCCCTGAAAATGGATATGGAGCAAATGTTCCTTCATGGCCTGAGAGATTGCAAACGCCACCTGATAGGCTTCAGAGCATACAGTTTGATGCCTACATTGCTAGGAAAGAGCTTTTTAAGGCAGAGTCAAAGTACTGGAATGAAATAATAGAAAGCTATGTCCGCGTTTTACACTGGAAGAAGATTAAATTAAGAAATGTATTGGACATGAGAGCTAGCTTTGGAGGGTATCAGCTTTTATCTCATCCTGTACTGCTTTTAGAACGATATTTCTTTCAAGTTTCAAAAGTTTATTGCTTTTCTATCTTGGCAGATTTGCGGCAGCATTGATTGAGCAAAATCTTGATTGCTGGGTTATGAATGTGGTTCCAGTTAGCGGGTTCAACACCTTGCCCGTTATATATGATCGTGGACTAATAGGAGTTATGCACGATTGGTATTATTCTTGATTGTCCCTACAAAACCAACTGAATATTATTGATTTTATATCGCATAATTGCACAATATATCACAGTTGTCATGACTCAAATGTTTCTTATCCTGTCCTTCAGCCAATTCCTTCTGCATGATTTAAGTACTTCTGTAATGAATTTTTTCCTGTTTCTGGTTGCATGCATGTCTGACTTCTGTGGTTAATATTGATTCATGATAGACACATATTATTACACTGACATTGTCTTGAAGTTTTTGGTGGTTATTATTGCTTGAAACAAAATTCAATATATATGAATTTTACGATATTTTGCAGGTGTGAACCATTTGATACGTATCCAAGAACCTATGATTTATTGCATGCAGCAACCCTCTTCTCCATTGAGAGGAAAAGGTACACTTCTCTCCTTCTATCACTCTCTCTCTCTCTCTCTCAATCCTCTCTTTTCTCTCATCTATTCAATTTTGATTTAGTAGAAATTCCTGTAATGTATGTTATATGCACTCTGTTATATGTCAGCAACCATTAGAAAATTTAGGAATTTGTCATTATTGAGCCAAAGGAAAAATTTTATATTTTGGGGTTAATGCCTATAATATGTCATAAAGAGTTCATTTTAGCAATTTACAATTTACTAAAATTGCATGCCTTAGTATGTGGATTAATGGTGAGTCACGTTTCTTTAGTAGATGTTTGGGTGTGATCTGGGAATTTGAGGCTGAGTTGTTTAGCATTGGTGGTTTTCCCTTATCTATTTTATCTCTTTGTATCAGATGTAATATGTCTACTATCATGCTTGA
This sequence comes from Cedrela odorata, assembly GCA_035584115.1. Lineage (NCBI taxonomy): Eukaryota > Viridiplantae > Streptophyta > Magnoliopsida > Sapindales > Meliaceae > Cedrela > Cedrela odorata. Next base: position 3,556,077 of record JAXCLQ010000006.1, on the reverse strand, counting down.
GATGGATCGGATACTTAGACCTGGTGGACGTGTATATATCCGTGACTCTATCGATGTCATGGATGAACTTCAAGAGATTGCTAAGGCTATGGGTTGGCATGTGACACTGCGTGAGACATCTGAGGGACGTCATGCAAGTTATCGGATCTTGACATGTGATAAACGCCTTCCGCATGGTTAAAGCTATTGGATCTGAAATCCTGATAGCATTTCTTTTGGGTGAGAGCTGTAACATTATAAATTGAAAAAAACTGCCAATGTCTCTCCAGCATAGTCACAGAGATAAGAGAGCGAATGTTGCTTATCAAGAAATTTATTGCGCAGACAAACAAGAGGGAAAGAAGGAAAGAGAGTTGTATCATTTGTGTGTTTATATACTACTAGTGGACATCTGATACCATTTTAGGTCATGTCCTGTTATTATTTGGTAGGTGCTGACTTAGATATTGTGAGATTGGACAAGTCCTTGACGATATCTGCGAATGGAGCCAGATATATACTGCAAGTTTTCTTGTAATTTACCTGTAAAACACCACAGTAGATGCAAGTTTCTTTAATTTATGTTTTTGTAATATTTACTTTTTATTATACCTGAATTGATAAAGAAATTCATGTTAGTTCGGTATGTAGCAGAAATTTGTGATTTTTGATCCGATTTTCTGATTTCTTAGACATTTTATTATTTATTTTGGCCCATGGCCATGTGTTCAAATAATGGATGGCATGGTATGATGGTTGAATATTTTAAATGTTCAGAATGCAGAATGGGATATTATAATATTTGGTCCTTTTATGTTCTTAAAAAATTATAAAAATTCAGTAACTGAGATGTTACTATTTCATGGAAATAATGGAAGTGAAAATGTAGATAAATAATAGGTAATTATTCACATAATAATAGCAATAACACGTCTGTAATTAGTTGTAACAACGATACTCGGTAATTGGGATCATCTCAATAATCTTCTGTATTGTGGACGAGTGATTAACGGTGATCTTGAATGCGACGATGTATGAAAAAACTTTCATCTCCTTCCTGAACAAAACAAAGTAAAGAAGTTTCAAATACAAACTTGAAAATTTTCAACACCGAGTCTGAGATAATAATAGAGTGGAGCAGGGAAGGCAACTACGACCTGTTGACGTTGTTTTGCGCATCGCGTTTGATATAATGCAAACCATGTCTATGGCAGAGGCAATTGTTCACGTTCATTTTAGTGCTACCGCCGGCCAGAGATTATCAGTCATTCTGTTCAAATCCTGCAGCGCAGTTTCTATCTTACTTGAACGCACGTTTTAGTTCATAAATTAAATAATAAGATAATCAAACCACCATTGTGTATAAAAAGGCTCTGGTGTAGCTCAAGCAAATCAATAATCCATGCACCTTTAAATTATAATTCTTCTTACCTTACATGGTCATTGGCGGCCATGGCTCTTCCCCGTTTCTTCTTCCCAACCTCTTTGTTTCTCTTATCTTTTCTAATCCTTGTTTCTGCTAATGATTATAGTTATAGCTCCCAGCAAGATGTTAAGAAGCCTGAGTCTGAGTATACTTATAGCCCCCGGTTAAATACTGACAAATCAAAATCAGAAGATCATTCCAAGCCCGATTCTGAAGCTTATAGTCCCAAGCAAGGCAATGACAATACCAACTACGAAGATGAATCCAAGCAAGCCAAATATGGTTATGGATTCGGATCCACATCAGATGATGACAAGTCAAAGTCCGAGGACGATGAATATAGCTCCAAGCCATACGTGGAGAAGTCAAAGTCTCAAGATAAACCCAAGTCTGGGTACGGATACACACCAGTTGTTGACAAGTCAAAGCCTGAGGATGATGAATATAGCTTCAAGCTATACGATTACAAATCAAAGTATGAAGATAAGGCTAATTCTGAGAATTATGACTATGGCTCCAAACCAGAAGCTGACAAATCAAAGCCGGAGGACAACAAATCGAAGTCAGAAGATAAAGCCAAATCGGAGAATGGTATGTCAGAGCTCGAGTCCGAGGAATATTACAACAAAAAGCGAGATGTTTATGAGTCAAAATCAGAAGATGAATCCAAGCCAGAGAATGATGGCTATGGCTCTAAACCAAATGCTGGTATGTCAGAGCTCGAGTATGAGGAATATTACAGCTCAAAGCCAGATGTTGATAAGTTAAAATCTGAAGATAAATCCAAGCAAGAGAATAATGCCTATGGCTCGAAACCAGATGATAAGAAGTCAAATTCCAAGGATGATGAATATAAAGGTGATGGCTATGCCCCCAAGATAGATGACACAACACCGAAGAAAGAAAATGATAGGTACAGCCCAAAATCAGATTCTGACAAAACCATTTCAGAAGAAAATGAAAATTCACTCCCCATTGGTATTCAAGGATTTGTTCTATGTAAATCCGGCGGTAAATACTCTCCAATTGAAGGTATGTCCACAATTATCCTACTCTCCAAGCCTACATTTTACAATTAATGAATTCTTAAGATATAGCATATCAGGTTGAGAAAACACATAAGATGCATAATCTTTACATAAAACACATGGAAATTACATCTGACTTACTTTACAAAATTTTCTTTGAACGCATGCAGGTGCTGTAGCAAGAATGACATGCCAAGCAGTTGACAAGATCGGGTATGGAACAAAATCTTTCTTCAATTGCAGAGGTACAACTGATGAGAAGGGTTATTTCTTCGCTAGATTGTCTCATTCAGAACTTCCAGATAACTTGAAGATTACAGAGTGCAAGGCTTTCCTGGAAAAGTCTCCATTGAAATCCTGTAAAATTCCTTCGGATGTCAACAAAGGAATTTCTGGTGCTCTCCTTACTTCTTACCGCATTCTCAATGAGAAGAAGATGAAGCTTTACTCATTGAAGGTGCCTTTCTTCTTCACCTCAGAGTCTGAATCAACTCCCAGTGGCTACTAAACCTTATTAGTTTTTGAACAAACAATGAGTTTTATGTTTTCTGGTTCTTGTTTTAATTTATTGTTACAAAAAGGGAGTTGTGCAAGTGCAGCTCTCTCCCACTGTTCTTGCTCATTGTTTCTTTTTCTTCGTTGATTTGCAATACAAGAAAGTTTATTTTATTTAACGATATTTTCCACTTGAAGAATTGACACTAATTATTAATCCTTGTCTCAAAGTTCACAATCGTATCATAACCAACCAAAATATCCAATTTCAACAGTTAATTCAATACATAATACATGTTTTAAATGTGATATTCATTATTAACACGAGATATATTCCTAAATATTTATTTACCTGGCATCGATTTGATTTTGTTTTGATACCGCCTATGGGCAAGCTTATCATTGGAAATGGTAAACGACTACGTGTTTGGCATTAATTTCCTTGAGTTCTAAATTTTTTTTGTTCTATTTGTTCAATGAACTACTTAGTCTGCAATTATATATGACCAGCAACAAATAAAGTCCAGTTGTTCTGCGCTTCAGGTTGCCACATAACTATGAAATCCTCCTTTCATGACTACCATTTTATAACAATCATACTCATTTTACTGCCACCAGAGCAGAGACAAGAGATTCTGTCGAAATCGTGCTGCCAAGTCACAACTCACAATCATTATTGTATATTTTACATGATAATTAATAAGGTTGATGTTGACCATCCAAAGCTATAAAAAGACCATATATGGTGGTAGCCGATCATTTGCAAGTGCATATCAGCACATTCTTTCTTATTCTTACATCACTTAGCTAGCCATGGCTGTTGCCCGTTTCTTCTTCCTAACCTCTTTGCTTCTCTTTTCATTACCAATCCTTGCCTCTGCCAATGACTATTATAGTTACAACTCCAACCCAGATGCTGATAACCCAAACTAGAAGATAAATACAAGCATGAGAATTATGGTTATGGATTCACTCTAGATACTGATAAGTCAAAGCCTGAGGACAATGAACACATTTTCAAGCCATATGTTCACAAATCGAAGTCCGAAGATGAATCCAAACTAGAGAATTATGGTTATGGTTACTGGCCCACACAATACGATGACGAGTCAAAGCTTGAGGATAATGAATTCTAAGGTAAACATTGACAAATTAAAGTCGGAAGATAAATCCAAATTACAAAATTATGGTAATGGATCTACACCAGACGCTGACGAGTAAAAGCTTGAGGATAATGAATTCTGAGGCAAACATTGACAACTCTTAAGTCGGGGTTTATCTATGGTATGGTAAATGTAAAGTATATATAATTTTTTTTTTGTTACAATTAATTTAAAATAAGTAATAAAAAAAATAAAATATAATTAAATTTTAATATTTCTAATTTTTTATAAAACATTTTAAATTTTATATAATAATAAATTAAATATATCTTACAAAGTTAGAAGATGAATTCAAGCCAAAGAATTGTGGTTGTGGATTCCCACCAAACATTGACAAATTAAACCGAGGATAATGAATTCAGTTCCAAGCCAGAAGTTGACAACTCAAATTCGGAAATAAATCTAAGCCGAAGGATTATGGTTATGGATCCGCACCAGACATGACAAGTCAAAGCGCGAGGATAATGTATACAACTCGAAGTCAGTAGTTGACAACTCGAAGTCTGAAGAAAAATCTAAGCCAAAGAATTATGGTTATGAATTCACACCAAACACTAACAAGTCCAAGCCCGAGGATAATGAGTATAGTTTATGTCCGAAGTTGACAAACTCGAAGTCGGAAGATAAATCCAAGTCAGAGAATTATGGTTATGGATCCTCACTAGAGCTAACAAGTCATAACACGAGGATAATGAATAAAATTTCAAGTAAGAAGTTGAGAATTCGAAGTCAGAAAATAAATCCAAGTAAAAAAAGTATGTTTATGGATCCACACCAGAAACTAACAAGTCAAAGCTCGAGGATAATGAATGCAATTCTAAATAAGAAGTCGACAAACTCAAGTCAGAAGATAAATCCAAGCCGAAGAACTATCGTTATGGATCCACACCAGATGCGGAGAAGTCAAAGTCCAAGAATAATGAATATAGTTCCAAAGCAGAAGCTACAACTCGAAGTTAAAAAATAAATACAAGCCAAAGAATTATCGTTCTGGATCCACATTAGATACTGACAAGTCAAAGAATGAGGATGATGAGTACAGTTCCAATCCAGAAAATGATAGTTACAGCCTGAAACCAAATTCTAAGAAAACCATTTTCAGAAGAAAATGAAAAGTCACTCCCCATTGGTTTTCAAGGATTTGTTCTATGTAAATCCGGCCCTAAATACTCTCCAATTCAAGGGTATGCACACAGTTTTTCTTCTCTCCAAGCCCATATTTTATACTTCCTGAACTATTATGGTGTAAAAAGTAAGGTTGCGAAAACAAAAAGCGGCATTGTTGTCACATAAAACATATGGAGATTGGTATATTTCTTTTGCTCTAGTGGATTATAACTGACTCGTTTTGTATTTTGCATAATTAATTTCTCTTAATACAGGTGCTATAGCTAGAATAACATGTCTAGCAGTTGAAGAGAATGGGTGCGAGAAAAAATCTTTCAACTGCAGGGGTACAACTGATGAGTAGGGTTATTTCTTCGCCAGATTGTCTCATTCAGAACTTACAGACAACCTGAAGATTACAGAGTGCAAGGCTTTTCTGGAAAAGTCTCCATTGAAAACCTGTAAAATTCCTTCAGAGGTTAACAAAGGAATTTCTGTTGCTCTCCTTACTTGTTGTTACCGCATTCTCAATGAGAAGAAGCTGAAGCTTTACTCATTGAAGGCGCCTTTCTGCTTCACCTTAGAGTCTGAAGCTTCTTTTCTGGTTTGTGTTTTGCTTTTAAAAAAGGGAGTTGTGTAACTGCAACTCTAAGTACTTGTTATTCTAGTTTCATTCTTCATTTGATATATTCTTTGATTTGCATTAAAAGAAAGTTCATTTATATGTTATGAGATGTTGATGCAGAATTAGCATTATCTTTGTCTATATACAATCACATGAAAACATTCCAATATATCCAAAACATTCAACAGTTAACAAGAAGGGTTAGTTACTGTATAAGAATTGGTTGGTTCCATTAGTAATGTCATTTGGGCGGTACAAAGAGATCTTGGGATCGAATTCAAATTTTCAATTATGTCACTAAACAATGATAGTGTGTAGGCTTAATATTATCATTCGTGTTATCAACGAGTATTACTTTTTTATTTTTCAATAATCTATTAATTATATTTAAAAAAATGGATATAAATACAGTCTCCAAAAGCTCAATCAACCCAGTGCTCTTCGCCTGCGATCATTTATGCGCAGCCAAAAAGTCCATTTGTTTTGGGTACGTGTCAGGTTCTCACGTAACTATGAAATCCTCCTCTTCGCGACAACCATGACTACATTTCATGTTCACTTCACTGCCGCCAGGGTTAGAAATTTTTGTCGAAATCGTGCAGCCAAGTCAGTGCCGTCCTCGTATATTTTACTTGATAATTTATACGATGAAGTTGACCATCCGAAGCTATAAAAGACCAATGTTGGCAGCTTGTTTTTGCATATCACCAAGTCTGTGTACTCTCTCTTTCTTCTTAAATAGTTATGGCTCTTACGCGCTTCTTCTTCGTAACCTGTTTGATCCTCTTTCCGTTGC
>JAXCLQ010000006.1:3527599-3547953 GCA_035584115.1 Cedrela odorata | reverse complement strand
ATTTGACTTTTACTCCTTCAAAAGTTGAATAAGTTGAAAAAATGGGAGGATCTTAATTCCATTATTTAAATAGATATAACCTATATCTTCATGTATTTGCAGGCCAAGCTGATCATTAGAATTGATTCCCTGCATACGTGTTTGGCGTTAATTTCCATGAGTTTTCATATTGATTTTTTAAAAAAATTTGTTAATATAGAAATTAAATATGTTGATAAACAAAGTCTCCAAACCCAAGTTCATGAATATACATAGTTTTATTGATAGAGAAATAGGAAAAAGAGATATGTTCAATGAAATGCTTCGTCTTCAAATACGTATGCTCAGCAACAAATTCCAGTTGTTTTGAGTGTCACGTTGCCAAACGTAACCATGAAAACCTTCTTCACGACAACCAATATTGTACATTTCTAGTTCAATTTACCGCCACCTGATAATAGAGATTTTGCTGAAATCGTGCAGCCGAGTTACTATATATCTTCTTTGCTAGGATTAGGGACTTTTATTTGCAACTTAAAAGTAAAATTTACAACAATTATTACTTTAGCCTTCCACATATATATATATATATATATATATACACACATATAAATAGAGAGAGAGGGGTTAAATAATGAGATAAAAAAAAAAGTAACAGAAATTTATGTAAAAAATTTTAAATTAATTGAAATAAAAAAATTATGAACAAAATAGAAAAATTAAATACAATAAGAGTATAATTACATAATAAAATAATATTACAACTTCTCTATAAAAATAATGAGAGTACAATTACAAAATACTCTATTAAATATTAATAAAATTACACTAAAATAGAATATTTTAATAATTCTATTTTTAAAAAAAATTGAGAAATTAAAAGATTGAAAATTTTAAAAAAGATAAACAAATTGAGCAATAATATCTTGAGATCATTCAATATTAACACATATATACGAACGTTCTTTCAATTGTCAAGTTAACAATTTTAAAAATCAAAATTTCAAAGTCAAAATTTGAAAACACTCACCCATATCCAACATTTTTAAAGTGAAGCCCTGACTCAACTATATGCAACCAAGAATATGGTTTGGTAGCTTGTATGCATATCACTACTAATCCATCCTTCCCTCCGTGCTAACTCCTCATTCTCATGACTGTCACTCGTTTCTTTTCCGCTACCTCTTTGCTTCTCTTGTCATTGCTAATCCTTGCAGCTGCTAGTGATTATACTTGTAGCTCCACACCTGAAACTGAAATATCAAAGCCTGAGAGCTATGGTTATAACTTTTAAACTTATAATCCCAAACCCAAGTCAGAAGATTATTATAAACCCAACACAAAAGATTATGGTTATAGCTCCGAACTAGATGCTGACAAGCCAAAAGCTCCCAAGCCTGGCGAGTCGAAGTCTGAGAATAAACCCAAACCAGAAGATCAAAGTTATGGTCCTAAACCATACGTTGACAAGCCAAAACCTAAGGATAATGGCTATGGTTCCAAAGCAGATGGTAACCTTGACAAACCGAAGTCTGAAGATAAATCCAAATCAGAGTATTACAGTTATGGTTCCAACCAAATGCTGACAAGTCCAAGCCTGAATTCATGATCACGATCATTACAACTCCAAGCCAAAATCATGAGATAGGGCACAACCATTCCCCGTTTCTATTGAGGGGCTTATTTTATGTAAATTTGGCTCTGGCCTAAATACTATCCAATTCAAGGTACGCCTACATCTCTATATTCTTAGAATTCATCCTATATGGACATTTTTCTTATCTGTACACTAATTGATGTTTCTTCACGAACTTCTTTGAATATGATCAGGAGCTGTGGTCAGAATAACATGTCTAGCAGTCGATGTGCATGGATACTGGAAAAAATCTGTGTCTGTCCGCAGCCCTGCAACCAATGCTAAGGGTTACTACTTAGCTAAGTTGTCTCCTTCAGAGCTCGCAGACAGCTTGAAGCTTAAAGGATGTAAGGCATTCCCGGAAAACTCTCCATCCGAAACCTGTAAAATTCCTTCGGTTCTTAACAAAGGAATTTCTGGCGCTCATCACCTTATTTCTTCTCGCATTCTCAATGACAATAAGATGAAACTCTACTCATTGAGGCCATTCGTCTTCACCTCGAAGCCTGAATCAGCCCCAAATGGCTAGTAATTAAACTTCATTCTTTATAGAGGAAACAACTTGGTTTTTGTTTTTTCTGCTTTTTGTTCTGAATTTACAGAAGGGGAATGGAACTGATCCTTCTTTTTTGTTCATTTTAAATTTTCAATTGGTGGGCAGTAAGTTTTAGCCGTGCGATTTTTATTAAGAGGAATATCGTTATGTGTAATGAATGGTGATTGCGGATTCATGTTATTTGTTGCATATATTTTTAAATGATGAACAAATATTGACATAAACTTTCTAATAGAGTTTATCCTTAACATAAATATAAGTGTTTTGTTCATCGTTTTCCTAGTTTAGATTTGAGTTTCAATCAATATCAAAGAATTAATTGTGATAACTATAAATACTATTATGCCGAAATGAGTTGTACACTTCACCTATCGTTTCACTTTTTAACTTGCCAACTTTCATAAATTTTATCTTTTTTTAATAAAATTTAAAATTTTAGGGATCTAAATGATAAATCCTAGATATTATTCGACTGTAATATCTCAATTCCCATACACCGTCCGTTACACGTATATATGCTGAGTACGTTACAACACTATATTAAAAACCCCTCTTCCCCTTTCTTCGCACGCCGTTAAAATCACCGCGACCGCCATCACCACCACCGCAACGTATTCAATTTCGAATTTGCTCCTAAAAGCCGTTCGGTATTATGCTTGCAATATTGTAAGTTCTGGCGGCTTCCCAAACTCTCAAAGAACTAGGGCTTCAATTTTTTGAATTACAAATTTTCCCCTCCTAATCGATGCTAAATTACGCCAAAACTTTAATCAAGAATTAGGACACCGATTTCTCAAATCACGAAACTGCCCGTAACGGAGACTTCAAAGTTCGATGAAATCATGGACAAGTCGGAGAAAGAATCGACGTCCAAGTCAATCAACGAGACGGTGAACGGGTCCCACCAGTTCACGATCAAAGGTTACTCGTTGGCCAAGGGAATGGGTCCGGGTAAGTGCATATCTAGCGACGTTTTCACGGTGGGCGGTTACGATTGGGCGATTTACTTTTACCCGGACGGTAAAAACCCTGAGGATAGCTCCTTGTACGTATCGGTGTTTATTGCGTTGGCGAGTGAAGGTACGGACGTGAGGGCGCTGTTTGAGTTGACTTTGGTTGACCAAAGTGGGAAAGGGAAGCATAAAGTTCATAGTCACTTTGATCGGGCATTAGAGAGTGGACCGTACACATTGAAGTATCGTGGAAGCATGTGGTAATTTTTTTTCAAAGTTATTATTTTTATTTCTTTTTTTGTGGGTTTAGTTCTTTTTGTGGTCAATTATGAGGTATGAGTGGTTTTGGTAGCGTGACTTTGTGGTATGTTGTATTTGGAAAATTGAGTTTAGTTGTCTTTGTAATTACCTAAAATGAGCTTTTGACTCATATTATTCTTTTGACTGCTTCATTGTGTTGGATTGTAATTAGAAATGGGGTTTCAGTGTGAGTATGTTTGGCTGGAGAATTGTGATTTTGTTATAGGGGGTTTCTAGACAGCTTACAGAAATATGGCTCTGGATTTAGGCAGAGTGGAAGAGAGATTTTTTGGTTGACCTAACTAGTTTGGAATCACAGCTTATGAAGGTATTACCACTGTTGATGAATTCTAGTTGAGAAGGAAGGTTCGGTGGTAGGATTGTTTATTGTAGTTGTTCAGGGACTTAAATTTATAAGCTTCCTATAATTATGGCAATGGAACATTCTACCAGTCAGTTATTACCAAAAAGGGTGTAGTTGTCACACCTGCATGATGTCACGTTAAATAAGTTATGAATTACCAAAATTTATCGATTCCAATAAGCTTCGGCGACTTAGTTTGCCCGTGTTTTATAGGTTAGGATAGCCCGTTGGTCTAAATGATGTTGGATTTCTTGTTGTTAAGTTCAATAATTCTGCATGCATAGAAAATTTAGATCTATATCTTTTTTATTTATTTATTTATTTATTTTACTTCTTCAATGCATTTCAGGGGCTACAAGCGTTTTTTTAAAAGAACAGCTTTAGAGACTTCTGATTATATAAAAGATGATTGCCTTATCATGAACTGCACTGTTGGAGTTGTTAGAAATCGCCTTGAGGGACCAAAACAGTATTCCATACCTGTACTGCCATCAGACATGGGTCAGGGTCTTAAGGATATGCTAGAGTCTGAAGTTGGATGTGACATAGTTTTCCAGGTTGGTGATGAAACATTTAAAGCTCATAAGTTGATACTTGCTGCACGCTCTCCTGTTTTTAGAGCCCAGTTTTATGGGCTTGTTGGGGACCGTAACGTGGATAAAGTAGTTGTGAAAGATGTTGAGCCCTCAATCTTCAAGGTAATGCTTTGTTTTGTCCTCCTTATATCCATCACTCTCATTTTAGAAAAACCATTTTATCCAATGGCCTTGAGAGATTCCAAGATTTCTTCTTGTATTATGATTTGATGACTCATTGCATAATATCTGCGTGATTTTTTTGATTTCGTGAATTAATATGACTCATTAGTTCATGATCCAAGATGATTTGGTGAATGTGCACAAAGAATATTAAAAATACTGGGAACCTTGGCCTATCTAGCACTGGCTTGAATTGTTGCTTTTATCCTTTAGGGTTTATAATTAATAGAAAAGAAAGAATATTTGTATGGGATATAGTTTTTCTGCAAAATATGCATCCTAGGGACAGCTGGAATAAATGGGTTAGGTGTTTAAAAAAGGATTATGGTTTGAGTTACATCAATTAAAAAGATTGAATTCTTTGACTCTCTCTTTCCATTATGCATTTATTTTCATGTGTGTAATTCTGTTATTCTGGCCTAATTGTTTTTTAGGTTTTGTAGAATTTCTAAACGTGACCAAAAAGCTTTGAAAATCACTCAACATAGAGAATCTGTTCAATGTTTTTGACTTATTTTTAATTTATTTTTTGGCCACAATTTCCTACATGTGATTTTTTTCTTTGTATGATTCTTTCATGTCAAAGTCACGTCGTTGATTGTATAATCAGGACACCTTGAATCTGAAAATAAAGTTCATGGCACCTGAAAGCTAGGGTGTATATGTCTGCATGGTTTTTGCATTGTAGCATTATCTGCCATTTTACCTTATAATCTAAGGATCATATCTTAGTTGGGGTCTTGATAGATGGTTTGATCAAGGCTGACCACGAAACTGATGATTAAGTTTAAAGGCGCGGTTGTAATATGGTGCATCGGATGTGTTCAGGTTATTGCATAAGATTCATACGATGTAGCATTTTCATTTGGCCCTAGACATCTAGATGCAACTTTTTGTAGACAAAATGCAGTCTCTATCCAATTGCTTCCCATGGTACAAATTTTGTAGCTTTGACTACTTCAGAGTGCCGCTTTTATAAATGGTAAAGTGTGGCGTACTCTTAAATTTGGGGACTTGCAACCTTGTTATATATGTTAAGCTAATTTGCTTTCTTTCTTCATGTTTTTCTAGGCAATATTATATGGGTGACTATAAATTGGCACCTTGGCTGTGTAAAGTGAAGTTCTATTATTAAACCATGAATTTTTATTCACGAAAATGTGCATGTTTCTTGAGCAGGCATATTAACATAAATGGGCCCTTCTGCTATTTCAGGCAATGCTCTTGTTTATTTATACCGATAAACTTCCTGACATATATGAAATTACTGGCTCAACATCAATGTGCACATCAACCAACATGGTACAGCATCTATTGGCGGCAGCTGACCTTTATAATATTGATCGATTGAAATTGTTGTGTGAATCAAAATTGTGTGAAGAACTCAATGCTGATACTGTGGCAACAACACTTGCGCTAGCGGAGCAACACCAGTGTCCCCAGCTTAAGGCTATTTGCTTGAAATTTGCTGCAACTCCAACCAACTTGGGAGGTGCGTGTTGTTCGTAGATACTGAGGGTGCAACTTTCAGGTTATGCCTGCTTCAGTTTTTATTGTTTAATCCAAGGAAGTATGTGTGATTCTTTCCCCGTGCATACCTAGGTCATTGGAGATACTCAGAGATTGGTTAATTTGATTCTTTAAAATCTTAGGGGAAATGCCTGGCACGCACCTTACATGAACTTTAGGACCTTCATATGAGGACACTCTCTCTCTCTTAGAAACAGTTAGTGATTGTTATAAAAGAGCAATATAGAAGGCGCCATGATTGAAGATGCTGACTCTAGGTACTCTGATGATGGTCGGGGTCATTGTGACTATTTTTTGTTTTTTGAACCAGATATTTTGTAAGGAATTGGGCTTCTAACAGTGTCTGGAGTCTGGACATTCAATCTTCTTATGAATTTCACTAGAATTATGCTAGTTTTATAGTTTGAACTAATAGAATTTGATATCCTGGAGTACTCTGTATTTTGACTTCTGTAGTCGGTGTTAGTATTGGCACCGGTTTCTCAGTTGTCAATTGTGGTTCTCATTTTCCTTAAGAAGAGCATATACTAACTCTAAATGACTATGGCCCAAGTGCGGACATGTTAGCAATTGAAAATTGTGGAACTCACGTATTATTCTTTTGTTGGGTGCAGTGGTAATGCAGTCGGAAGGGTTCAAGCACTTGGAAGAGAGCTGCCCGTCATTATTGTCTGAGCTCCTAAAGACATTGGCGTCAGGGGATGAGAACTCAAGTATGTCGTCGAGTAGGAAGAGGAGCGGCAGCAGTATATATGGTCTAGATCTAGCAGCAGATGGTGCAGCTGCAGAATCAGCAAATCCCAATGGCAGGCGTGTACGCAGGCGGTTTTAAATCTCACATTTGCTCTAAAATGCCTCAGCTAAAGATTGAGTTGGTCTTGTTAACAATAGTCCTAGTGATATGCTCCATGCTAATATTAGTAATTACTCACTAGTGGTGGCCTCTTCTACCGAGTCTTTTGGATAAAGTAGTTTTGCATCCCTAATGAGTACTGTTTCAACTCTCTGCCTTCGTTAGGTCGATATGTTGATGCCTGATATCTCTCGTCTTGCCGTTCAGGCTGCCAATTTTATCCAGGGCATTTTTGTAAATGTGAAAAAGAACTACTTTTCTTTCTCATAGCATCATTACAAAGGCCTCCAAGGAAAAACAGATAGTGGTTATCATATGATAATGTTCTTTTCTTCACTTCTATATTTGACAACAGATGTTTATGGTCAATAATTTCACTTGCACAGCAGAACTTTTTCCTTGGATATCCGTTGTGCATTTAAGCGCTGTTGGTTGCAATTTCGAATCAGCCAGCTTTTATATGAAGAACTTTTTAGGCTAATTTTTGAAGTTTAAAATTAATAATATTGGTCATTGGTGTTGGATCGATATGGCATCTAAGAAAATTTAATGTTCTTTTTAAAGCCCCGTCTTATGATGTAACCCGAAACACAAGTCAATTTACTGATCCCTAAACGAAAGGGACGACCTCTCTTTTTTGTCTTCGTTTTTACTTCACTGCACATTGTCAAGCAAACACAACCCCAATTATCAATCACCGGTAATCTACTTTTATACATTGTCATGCGGCATTACGTTCCTTCAACTCTGTAGGACAGACAATATAATAACTATGAGTGACGACAATTCCACTGTCCTAACTGGAAAAACGATTTTACAGAGCATAAAAACCACCCGTTGCTTAATTCATTTCAGTTTCTACCTGTACTGTTCAGAGAAGCTAAGCTAAACTTGTTATGCAGGAGAAATTAAAGATACATTAGGAGTCTGGAAATGTTCATGACAACCTATCTGAAAGGACAAGAATTCCTGGACTAGCCCTTCCTCAACGCTGAGAACAAAGAGTTTTGAAATCAATAAAAATAAATTCCCTGTTTGTCATAAGAAAACGATTGACTGAAGTTTACAAAAACGAATGCAAAAGACACATTACCATGAAAGCAAACCTGGATTACACCCCCATGCATAACAATTACTAAGCCTTTTTCCAGGCAGAAGATTACAATGGATGTCAGCTAACATAGAAATATACACAATGGACCTAAATCATGTTTGTACATCTTAATAGTAGTAATATTTCAATAAGCCCACTCATGGTCAACCTCAACCATAAAAGAATGAGAGGAAGCATATTTATACAAGCTATTGCATTGACATATACATATAATCAATATACCAATCAATCATAAAACTAACCTAACAAAACTGTTACCAAAGCCTTGAGAAAGTTAGATACTAAGTGGGAGACTCGGCCAGAAGTAGGGTGTGCCACCAGCCACATGCAACACTCTTAGGGATACAGCCTTCTATGGTAACTTGAGAAGGAATGTTGCGATCAATGACATCGCCCAAGCCAAGCTGTTTCATGCATCCAGAGATTATAATGTTAGTTTTATGAGACATTTGTGAGGCATCAGGACACCACACAAGAGGAAACAGATTGATGCAAATTCAAAACTAATGTTCTATCAATTAAAGCAGTAAAATGAGTAAAGCAAATGCTTCAAAATACCATAGACACCACAAGTCATTTTGATTATTAAAAAAAAAAAAAACAACAACAGAGAAATGAAATGATCTAATAGCATATGGTGTCCAGCTGCCCCCCACTTAAACAAATGATCAATATGAGGCACAATACCTGGCCATACTTGTTCCAACCCCAGCAGAACACTCTGCCATCCTCTTCAAGCAAGCAAGAAAGAAAGAGTTAGTCAGTAGCTGAACTAGTAAGAATCTATTTCTGGGCGTAGAATTCAAGTACGACCAGCATACCTGAGATTATAGCAGTGTGACGAGCCCCACAAGACACACTTTTTGCATGCACATTTTCCAGACTTGGAGCTTCCAACAGCCTGGGGAGAGTCTGGGAAATTCAATAAATAATAAAGTTAATTGCACGAATTTCCTCACAGTAAGCACTTTTCTCAACATAAAAGTTATGAGAAAGTTGGCAAAGATGTTTTAAGTCTTCAGCTCTGTATTCTATGTGGTACTTAAAACATTGCTTGCCTAATCAAATTCCTACACTTCTATGGTGGGAATATCCTCGGACTTGCATATATGAACTCCATTAATGGAATGCAAAATGTTAAAGCATACCTCTGCTTGATCACCACCAGTACCCAATTGCCCAAACTGATTCCCACCTAACGTATACACATCGCCATCACCAGAAATGCAAACGGTATGCCATAGTCCCGCAGCTACCCCCTCTATCCGGATCCCCAGGAGCGAAGATACACAAGTAGGGCTCAATTCATCATCGGTACTTCCTTGCCCACACTTGATAAAATACAAAAAATTAAAACATTTTACTCCTTATAATAGGAAAACAATGCAAAACCCATATTAACTATACGAGAACAAGAAAGAGGCCATATTGAAAAAGGAATAGAGTAGATTATCCCTTGTTAGAGTGAACTTCATCTTGAACATCTACTGTGCTTTTTCTTCCACCATATTCTACTTTACCTACATGTGGATCCTGAAGAACAGTTAATAGTTGGAAAACTAGGGACAGTCTCATGGATGGATATAACAATTAACATTCCAGCTAAAATAGTAGTACTTATTTCAAATATAATACTCTTTGGTAAATAAGTTTATAACCTTGAGATTTTTCAATCAAGAATTCCTAAGCATACAAGCATAAAATGAATATAACTTCAGGATTGGAATAATAAGTAAGAGACTCTGCTTCAAACAGCTAAATTAATAGTAACGGTTGCTAAGGAATGTACCAGAAACAAGCAAGTAGATGGTGATTTCAGGAGATAACATCAGTAACCAACACTTGCTGAATGCTTATAATAAGCCTTAACTATGATGTAAAGGAATTAGACTTCCAAGTAAACTAGATTTTACAGGATTTTGAGAACAATCATTGAGCAAGTGCATCATCAAAGGTAAGACTTAGAGAAGGAATGGTAAATTCCTATTGTGATTTCAAAATCCAAATATCCAATATGATTAGGTAGTGGAGAAGGAAGAAGACTATTTAATCTTATTAGAAAAAGAGAGAAGGGAGAGGGGGAGAAGAGGGCATGAATAGTTAATATAGAAGATTTAGCCAAAGCAAGTTTGTTCAGGAAACTCAGTAAAACTATAAAGAAGTAAATTAAAATAAAGAATACAGAAAAGACTAGAGCCTAGAGAACTGCAGAATATCTCAAATTCTCAATCTCTACGCACAAGTTATCATGGAAAAAGAGGAGGTAAAGAGAGCTACCAACTCTCCAAACTCCAACTTTTGTAGATTTTCGATCAGAATTAAAGCCAAGAATGATTCTCCCATATATTTGTGTTCTCGTTAATTTATTACCCTCTCACACGAGCAACTAAAATGAAGAGAAATTGAATTTACTTTGACTTCTTGTCACATAATTATAACACAACAATGTGAGACAAATTTCAGACATTTTCCAATCAGTTTAAACTGTAACAGTATATAAATATATCTATGTATTTAAAGAAAGAATATGAAGACCAATTTCAACAAGACCCTAATGTGTCTCCAAAAGGCAGATGTCCAACCATGTCTAGGCAAAAATTCTGAACTTAAGAAAATGAGACGAAAATTATTAATTATTTCACAAAGAGAAAGCACAAGAAAAAGAAGCAATCAATGCTACTGGGTCATGGTACCTTACCTGTCCATAGAGGCCCCAACCGAAAGTAAGTAGTGCTCCAGCATCTGTTAGCGCCAAAAATCAATTGCAGATTAATGATACAAGAACATGCAGAAGTTAACACATATAAAGCAAATATAAATAAATCAAACAACTGTAGTGTCACCTAGATGTGAGCAAAGGGGAAAAAAGAAAATAGATGAGTTGAAAACTTTAAAGTTAATTAATATATGTTGGTGGGCAGAGATGCTCAGCTTAATTTGCAAATCAAACTGTATTTCAAATAACATACTGGTGATTACTGCACTATGCCGCCCTCCACAGGCAATCGCCTTCACATAATTTCCAGGAACTCTAAAACCTGGTCCCTCAGAACTCATGCTTCCCCGAGAAAGTGCTGTGGCTCTATCTTTCCCATAGGAGGAAGACTCGATGCAAGGTATAGGATGTGGAGAGGACACCATTCGTATCCGAGAGCCCAAGCCAAGCTGCCCCTCACCACCATAGCCCCAACCCCAGACCTGTCCTATATCTGAAAGTTTAAGAAAATTAGGAGAAATCAACTATCCTGCTTTAACAGAAAGGACTCTCTGAAGCTTCATATGTCTCGCTGCCTAACAACCTATGATCCATGACCACAGTGCAGAGAGAACTTCACACCACACTTGTTTCAGGGACAGCGATAATCCTGAATATGGAGGAGTTACCTGACAATGCTAAAGTATGTCGTCCACCAGCGGCTACAGTGGCAATCCGGACTCCCGGATTCAGAGTTACTAGACATGGCAAAGCCGAGAGATTTTCATCACCAGAAGATGAACATTCAGCAGTTTGTTTTGCTGATGCTATTCTCCTTCGTTTTGAACTTTCCTCCCCACTTCCTCTACCATCAGTACCAGATGAGGTTCCACCGCTTGATTTTGAGCCTTGAGAGCGGGGGCTCACTGCAATAGAATGACTTCATCACATTAGTCTGCAAAAGGTAAAGCTATCCTATGTAGTCTGTTCTCTTAATAAAGTTGCCAAACATTAATTTACCTTGCTCTGACAAAAATGAACTCTGTCTTTCAGATACTTCCTTTTCTGAACTTGTCCTTGTAGATGGATCTCCGAAGATCCTCCCTGAAGGAACACACTCTTTCCATCCCCACGTTAAAACTTCTCCACAGTCTGTAAATACACAAATGGAAATCACTTACTCCATGAGTCAAGGCAGAGTATTTATACAAAAACAAAAGATATTGATAAACAAAGGAACAACAAACCAATCAGATTTATACATCTTCTAATTAAACAAATACTCTGCTTTCAACTGCATAAAATCCAATAACATAATTTATAATACCTGTAACAGCAACACAATGTGCCCAACCTGCAGCAGCTTTTACTATAGAAGTTTGCGTTGGAAGAGGAAAAGGCTCCGGAGTTTCCTTAACAATCAAATTAAAAAAGAACTCAGTTAGTTCAGCAAAGAAATGATGGAAGATATTAATGAAATTATAGTATTGTATGGTACTGCACTACCCCATGCTTCCCGGATGTCACATAGCTTTGACCTAGGTCATCTGTTGAACCCCATGTAATGAGCTTTCCAGAGTCTGATTGAAAGAGAGACATAAGCAAAACAGCACTACAATTTCGAAAATGAGTGGCACAAAATAAAGCTTTCTCGAGACAAAATTACATGCCAAAATTCTCTTTTCTGAGTCAAAGAAATGAAAGAGCTTTTGACCCGAATATATGAGCAAGGATTCAACTCTTAATTGAGAGAAATGCACGCAAGTTACACTGACAAAGAAACCTATTCAACACTACCACAAATTGAAGTAAAAACCATACAAATGACAGAAAATATGAAAGAAATTAAATGATTTTTTTTCCTTCTTAGGTAGATATTTTGAGTTCACTATTTAATATGAAAAAAATCTAAAAATCTAAAAACCTGAAACTTTTAAGTGAAAAGAAATTGTCAGGACGAAGTTTAATTCCAATCACAACTCTTTGGCTACCCAGGTCAGAACTTGAATAAAAGAGAAAATTAAACATGAACATAATGAAATTTTCATTGTTTTGAACACAACAAAACAAAACAAAACCTCTCTCCGGTTAAAGTTCAAATAGCTCTTCATCTTAGTTAATATGAGTTTCCATTTCAGAGAAGCCAAAGCAACATGAAAGCCCATAAAACAACATCTAGTTCTTTCTGCTTTTTCCCACATTTTCTCGGGAACTAAAAAAACCAGAACAAAATTACTAAGAAACCAGAACTTTTGATTGTTTTGAACCCAATAAAAGGAAACCCTCACTGAATTGAGTTTAAATCACTCTTGAGCTCAATTAACTGCAGTTTCTGTTTCACAGAAACCAAAATAACATGAAAAGACGCTGAACACAATCTTACTTTCCCTCCTTTTCCCACATTTTCTCCCAAACTACTAAGCACTGATATAATTAAAAAAAACCCACCAAAAAGGTATAACATTTCCTAATCCAAAGCTATAAAAAAAATAGCTCATTTTTTAAAATAAAACAAAACTTTAAATTCAAAGATTAAAAAAAGCACCAGATATGGCCATGGCGAATCCGCAACCGCCACCGCATACGTCCTTCCACGAGGATCCAACAGTTAAGGGCAATTTGACGACTACCGGAGATAAAATCGGCGACCTTTGAGGTAAAGCTCCGGGAAGGTAACCACACATGAGCACCACTCTCTCTTTCCTGACCTCATCCTCCTCCATTCTCTCTATTTTCTCTTCGTTTCCCTCTCCATTCATTTCCGTCGAAATTCCCAAAAATAAAAATAAAAAAGGAAGGAAACGAAAGGCAATGGAAATGCAAACTTTGTTGTCAATGTTTTGAGCGCTTTGGCTTGGTTTTTATGTTTGCTTTCTCTGCTTCGAGTTTGGTAGACTGATGGGAAGAGGCTGCCCTTGCCCTATATTCTCTTTTGTTTTCTGGGGCGTATCATTTTCAGGAGAACGAAGGGTGCCACATGGGATGCTGACGTGGTTGGTAAATACACGTGGCGAGAAGATGGCCGCTAGATGCCTCGGGCGATTCTAGCCAGGAGTTCCCAGAAGTTTCTGGAAGCTCATTCCTTCGGTAAACTCGTGGCCTCTATATATCTCGCCACTTGTATTGGGCGCCTAGTGCAATCATTTATAAGGCCACGTGTCGGTGTCAGGGATTCGGGATTTCCGAAAGTGTTGTGACACGTCAGGCGGGGGGCACCTTGCCTCAATCATAGTGTTTAGTTAGAGGCCAATACTTTTTCATTAATTCTTTTAATGTTTGGCACATGCCTCGTATTACAGCGTTGCTGGAAAAAGTGACGTACAATTCTTCCAACAACTTTGAATTTTGAAGATGAAATTTCATGTAACAACAACAGTTAAAAGGTCTCTGATCAATCGAAACCATAAGAGTTTACAACTCTTCTTTTCTTATTATGCCATGGCAATTGAAAGACGTCGACATATATAGCGTATTTGCTTGTATAAAAACTTTTGGGCCAAGAGGACGAAATGACAAAGAATGGGAGAGAAAAAAATCTAGAGGTCTGTGTTGGTGCATGTCTTGTCTGATGTCTTTGTCCAGATTCTCCTCGAAACGAGCTTCACATCTCTCCCTCGCTGAAAGCTCTGTCTTGGCCTTGCCCTAGTACTATATGGCTACAACTACAAATTGGGGCACTTAAAAACTTTTCTCCGCAAGGAAATATACGCACTTTGCTACAAAAGTTTATGTACTTCTTGTCAATACCTCAAAGCCCTAGAGTAGAAGCTAGCGGGTTGGTTTATAAGTTCTAATGCCATATATACTCACAGTTAAGATTACATATATAGAAAATAAAAATTATTGTATAAATTATGGGTGTGTAGCACATTGATAATATTTATATCATTCATTATAATACGACGAGTAACATTGTGTGGCCGATTAAAATTTCTTTTGAGTTGTTCTTTTTAAAAAAAAAAATTAAACTATTTTCCTTTATAACAAATAAAGTGTGACTAGTGAGGCCAAATTGGACTCCGACCATTATAACTATGAGCATTTCACGAGCATAAACTGCAAGCCACTCATTTTTTAAGTGGTCTCTCGGGTACGGATCCGTAAGGCCACTCGTTAGGCCGATGTCCTTTACAATATTTGGGCCTCAAAATGCATCGAAACATAATGAACACGGGCCCGCTCGAATTATTTAAGATGTAACACCTAATCATATGATGGTGGCGAGCAGGCCAATATTCGTGATTGATCGTGTGTTAATGTGTCCATGGATGCTGTTTTGGATAGAATATCATGTGGTAAGGAAACCATGTCCAATAATTGTGATCAGGTGGCCCCCATGAATCTTGATCGAGAGGTTGAGATTTGTAGTTGTTGTTTAGTCCAGCAGTAGAAAATGTTGGACCTTCAGGTATTTGATTATGTGGGCACTTTGACAACACACGTTGCCTATGCATAAACCTTTTTGTATTGGTGGTTATTTGGGCTGGGTTCGTACAACTGGGCCGGATCCAAATACGATTAGTAGATTATATATGAATGGTAGGATCAGGACATTTTAAGGTTTTTTATTAAAATGTTTTTTTTTTAAAAATAAATTAACAAAAAGAATCAATAATTGTGACAAACCTTTAAGATTGAATAACTAAATTAAAATATAATTAGAATATTATAAATGGATTTGAATCTATACGATTAGTAGATTAATTAACTCTGTTATTCATAATATTGGATAAATTGCATTGAAATATATGGGATGGACACCGTGCCTAGCTAATTGAAATCTGAATTACCGTAACTTATTCATACAACAATGAAATATATGCGAACACAGACGTTTTTTACCCTCCAAAGCCACTAGGATTTGCTCTCAAAGGTGTGGTCACGTCTTTTGATACAAGCCAGTTGGCATGCAGCCTCCAATATGCGTACTACTTTTGTGGTCACGTCTTCGTTTTTAATAAGAATCATCGGCCATCTTACATTCTTGACTTTTATATGTAAATTATATTTATTTAGAATTAAAAAAAAAAAAAAAAAACCCTTGCGATACCGGATATTGCTTCTCATGTTAATTGAAATTTACATTACTTAATTAATTTCCCTCTAGGAAGCTAAGGATCATATGATCAATCACTTCAATTTTATGTCATTACCTGTAGCAAACTAGCTTGTATCAATAACGACATTGGTTAGAACCATTTTGATAAACAGCTTACCGTTTCGTTAATTAACTCATTGTCAGTTTGTGATGCTGAAGAAGCTGTTCTGAGAGGAAAATGTTAATCCCGTGATTACGTGTAATAAGCGCGAGCTAACCCGAAGTCAATGGTCAAAGACTGCCGACAAGAACACTATTATAATCACAAAATTAAAATGTAAGAATCTTCCAATATTTGAAAAGTTAAAAACCACAGTCAAATAAAAGAAAACCTTTTGGTTCGGTCATTATTTATATATATTTATAATTTAATTTTTATTTTTTATATTATTAATTCTTAAAAGTTATATTTTATTTTAATTTAATAATTTTAATAATTTATTTTGAATAATTTTATATATTATTTTATAGTGATAAAAGTATATTAATACGGAGTCTTAATGAAAAGATTTTGATAATATAAATTTAATAATGTAAGCAACATGTCAATTCGACTTTAGAGTGTTAAGTTATGAATTTTTAAAATTTAAAGAATAAATGAAATTGAGTGAGATATTAAATTAAAAATTACTATATAATTTGTTACGGGAGATTCACTGCAAATTGAAAATGGACTTGCTCATTTCACTTGTGAATTTAGTTATACACTATGTCAAAATTTACGTGAAAATACATGTCTTATATACATATTATACATCATGCCAAATTACATGTGAAAATACATGTCTTATATACACACCATGCGTAATATATATTACATATTACATATATTAGGATAATCAAATGTATACACACCATTAACTCTAGGTATGTTATAAACATCTTCATCAATAATTGTGAATATTTAATACGATTACATTAGTATATGATTGTTTAGTGGTAGATTACTTACCTTAATTACATTTTTTCATTAATTTCATAACTTAGTAAAATTATAATTTTCATTTCTTATCTTAAATTTTTTATTTAATTTATTTTATAGTGTTTAATTATTTTAAAATTTTCATAAATTAGTTCATTTAATTTAAAAAAAATTTGTGTTAATTTTTATTCTATTATTTTTTAGAATTTACTTTTAATATAATTTATGTGAGATCGATATTTATTAATTGTACTATACTAAAATAATTTATACACATACAAAATTTATTACTTATTTAAGCGTTAATTTCGTTCCAACACACAGCAACCAACATCTCAGTAAAAACAGAATATCTTGCATGCATGTTGTCGTACAATGGGACAAGCAGCATGTGCAAAAGACAAGTGAGGGTCAACTTAGTTCCTTTGTTTTTTAGTGTACTAAGTGTTGATTTCAACGCACCAACCAACCTCTCGTGGTACAATGCGACAGGCAGCTCGTGCAAAGGACAAGTGAGGATTAACTTAATTCCTTTGTATTTTAGTGTATCAATCTAGCTGGAGATCGAAACATTTATGTCTATAAATTTGTAATGGAAGCACCAGAAATAAAGAACGAGGAAAACACAGCCATTGTCTTTTACAGAGAAAAACCTTTGTTCTTAATCCATTTTTAGACTTTCAACTACCAGCCTTTTTTTTTTTGTTACCAACTTTTAACAAAAACCCTCATTTTATATGATCATCGCATTTGTATTGCCTCTTCATTTCCTCACACGACTCTTGTCTTCTCCTCTCCCTTTCTCTCAATGGATGCGCCAACTAAGCTCCTCCACTTCACGGTGGCGCTACTAACACGCTCGGATGCGGGTTCTCAGCCACCCGCTGCCCCAACTGTAGCGTCACGCCGGTCCCTTATCCGTTCAGCACTAGCCCCACCTGCGGCGACCAGGATTATAAAATTAGAGGCGACGCAGCTGGCACGCCTCGGTTCGATACTCTTAATAACTCTTACCCCATCACGTCCATCAACCCTTTGCAACAACGGCTGGTGATCAAGCTGTCGAGTCTGTTGCCTAACACCTGCATGAACTGTTCCAACACTATACTTGGTTCGCCCTCGAACTGCTCATCGTCAAGCTCGTGCCACGTGTACATTAACTGCAAACGAGACACGGCACCTTGCGAGGAGACGTCTGCGTCGATATGTTGCACGTTTAGAGCTGGTGGGTTGACAAACTCGTACATGATAAGAGTGAGGGAAGGTGGGCGTAGGGCATACTCGAGTTTCGTGAACTTGGACCCGAATCAGCCGCTGGACCGGTGGCCGGAACCAGGAGTGGAAATCCAGTGGGTGGCGCCGAGGGAACCAGTGTGTGGTTCTCAGGCTGATTGTTATGGAAACTCAACTTGTGAGGCAGGAGATGTTTCTGTAAGTCCTGGGCTTTCGTGGGACCCAATTGAAGGCATTTGTATTGAAAGTGAGTTTCTGTTTGAATGTGACGGTTTGTTTTCGACAAATGGATCAATATTGATTGGCTGAGATGTTGATTTTTGTTTTGTGCAGAGCTTACGTGTCAGGATCCTAGCGGTTGTGGAGGTTCATCAAATAGAACTGCCCTCGTAGCAGGTAAATCAATCGCTTGCAGTTAATAAATTTGTGTTTATTATAATTTGTTAATAATAATATTATTATTTTATGTATGATTACAGTTTAAGCCTGCCTTGAGTGATTTAATGTTATAATTGTCTAATAATTAATGACTCATTTTCTCTTTCTTTAATTTTTATAAAATTAAGAATTTAGAAAAATACTCCCTTCCTCACATTCTAGAATCAACTTAATAAATGCTCAATGTCTTAGGTTTGAATTAGAGTTAGATTTCTTGTAATAAACAAGAACAGTGATATCACCCATAAAGATGAATTATAATGTTAAATTAACAATAAACTGTTAGAATTGATTTAAGCTTACTTCCTTTTCGAGGTGTTAAGTATAGGTTTATTTGCTGCCACCATAGCCATTTTACTCTACAAACGCCATAGACCCATCAAAAAGCACAAAAGCGCCTGGCCAAAGAAAGAGAAGAGATCCTTAACTGCGGTGGAGGCAAAGCGGCTAAAATCTTTACAGGCAAAGAGATAAAGAAAGCAACAAACAACTTCTCCACAGACCGTCTTCTGGGCTCTGGTGGCTATGGTGAAATCTACGAAGGCATTCTTAAAGATGGGACTGAAGTAGCTGTCAAATGTGCCAAGCTTGGAAACACCAAAGGCACTGATCAAGTCCTTAACGAAGTTATAATTTTATGCCAAGTTAATCACCGCAGTCTCGTTGGCCTACTCGGCTGTTGTGTTGAGCTTGAGCAGCCCATTGTTGTTTACGAGTACATTTCAAATGGAACTCTTCTGGAGCATTTACAGGGCTTGAAACTTGGGGGCCGAGGTCAGTTGACTTGGTATCGCCGTCCACAGATTGCTCATGATACTGCTGAGGATCTTGCTTATCTTCATTCAGTAGCTGTACCTCCGATATATCACCGGTGTGAAGTCTAGCAACATACTTCTCGACGAGAAGTTGAATGCTAAGGTTGCGGATTTCGGGTTGTCAAGATTGGCTCACTCGGATTTGAGTCATATATCTACTTGTGCTCAAGGGACCCTCGGATATATCGATCCTGAATATTACAAGAAATTTCAGTTAACTGATAAGAGTGATGTTTTATAGATTTGGGTTGTGTTGTCAGAACTCTTGACATCTCAGAAAGCTATAGATTTTAACAGGGCAGAAGATGATGTGAACCTGGCAGTTTATGTGCAGAGGATGGTTGAGGAAGAGAACATAACGGAGACTATTGATCCGGTGTTGAAAGAGAAAGCTAGTAATTTAGAGTTGAGACAATGAAGGCATTGGCATTCCTGGCAGTGGATTGCTTAGAGGAACATAGACAGAACAGGCCTTCCATGAAAAAAGTAGCTAAGGAAATCGAATGCATCATCAGCTTAGCCTGAACAGAGACTACAATTTTGCTGTAGAATTTGCATGTTCATATCTGTTTATCATCTCTGGTTAATTGAGATGTCAATTACTGAGTTTGCTCAGGTTTTGCTACAATTTTGCTTTGCTTATTTATTTATATATATATATATATATATATATATTACAGTCGTTTTACATAAATAAGACCAATTAAATGAAAAATCTGCTATACTGCTCCAACTCCCCAACATTCTTCGTTCTATAGTTTTTATAAACAGTTGCCATACGAAATGTGAACTCTGCTGATGCCAGCATACGTACCATTTGAAATATTTAATTAACGGGACCAAATGTGCCCGAGTCCTCTGACAAAGTTGGTGATACTTATGAAGTGAGTTCTCTTCATTTCTGCTCCTCTATCAGATCACCATTGTTCTTTGCACCAGCTCTCATGCTCGGGGTACTTAAGAGTGATTCCATAGGCAGCCAGAGAGTTCACCAACACAATAGGTTGGCCGGTGAAGACTTCAACCTAAGTGGCAAGATTTTTGTGAGGGCATCTCTAACCACAAGTTCTGCACACCATGAGAACAGCACCTCATTTACCAAGCACCGCT
>JAXCLQ010000006.1:3502073-3512524 GCA_035584115.1 Cedrela odorata | reverse complement strand
AATAATAATAATAATAATAATAATAATAATAATAATAATAATAATAAAATTCTCTGCAGTAAAAGTTCAAATAGCTGTTTATCTTAGTTGATATGAGTTCCCATTTCAGAGAAGCCAAAGCAACAGAAAAACGCATCAAACAACATCTAATTCTTTCCGCTTTTTCTCGCGTTTTGTCAATAACTAAAACAACCAGAACAAATTTACTAACAAAAACCGAACTTCTGATTGTTTTGAACCCAATAATAGGAAACCCTCACTCAATTGAGTTTAAATCACTCTTGAGCTCAATTAGCTGCAGTTTCTGCTTGACAGAAACCAAAATAACATGAAAAGACGCAAAACATAATCTTACTTTCTCTCCTTTACCCACATTTTCTCCCAGATTACTGAGCACTGATGTAATTCAAAAAAATATTATAAAAAGACCATAAAAAAAAAAGTATGACATTTCCAAATCCAAAGCTATAAAAATAGCTCAATTTTTTTAAAAAAAAAATCATAACTTTTATGATAAAGAATTTAAAAAAAAAAAAAAAAGCACCAGAAATGGCCATGGCGAATCCGCAACCGCCACCGCATACATCCTTCCACGAGGATCCAATTGTTAAGGGCAATTTGACGACGACCGGGGATAAAATCGGCGACTTTTGAGGTAACGCTCCGGGAAGGTAACCCCAAATGAGCACCACCCTCTCTTTCCTTAACTCGTCCTCCTCCATTCTCTCTATTTTCTCTTCTTTTCCCTCCCCATTCATTTCCGTCCAAATTCGAGAGAAAAGAAAAGAAAAAACAAAACGAAACAAAACGAAAGGTAATGGAAATGGAAATGGAAATGATGTTGTCAATGTTTTTAGTGTTTTGGGTTGGTTTTTGTGTTTGCTTTCTCTGCTTCCAGTTTGGTAGACTTATGGAAAGTGGCTGCCCTATTTACTCTTTTGTTTTAGCCGGGATGGGGGCGTATCATTTTCAGGAGAATGGGGGTGCCACATCAGATGATGATGTGGTTGGAAATTACACGTGGCGGGACTATGGCCGCTAGATGCCTCAGCGAATTTTAGCCAGAGTTACCGGAAGTTTCTGGAAGGTCACTAGAGATCTCGCCATGTGTCGACCCACGGGCCCAGTTCAATCATTTATGTGGCCACGTGTCGGTGTCGGGGTCGGGAGTCAGTTCCGAAAGTGTCATGACACGTCAGACGAGGGGCCATCTTCCCTCAATCACGGTATTTAGTTAGAGGCCAATACGTTTTTATTATTATTTTTTTTAATGTTGGCACGTGCTTCATACATCCTTTTGATATAATGTGGATTTATTTTGAATTTTGGACATGAAATTTCATGTAATAAAATCTTAAGATATTAAATTAAAATTTAACATTAATATTAACAATATATATGAATTGAGACCATTAAATATATTTAGCACAAACAAACAATTAAAGGTCTATGCTATGATAACTCTAAATGATGAGAGTTTATATTATTTCTTCTTTTCCCTATTATGTTATTGCAAATTGCAATTGCAATTTCTAGACGTGGACATATATAGTGTATTAATTTGATTGGGCCTGAGAGGACAAAATGACAGAGAGTAATGGGTGAAAAAATCTTGAGATATGTGTTGATGCAGCATTTCTGATGTCTTTGTCCGAGAAACGGGCTTCACATCTCCCATTCCTTCGCCGAAAGTCTTTGTCTTGCCCTAGATATTTATATAGTTACTACTAACCACAAACTGGGGCGCCTAATAAACCTTTTCTCTGCAAGGAAATATAAACACTTTGCTACAAAGTTTATTGTCTAATTCATGTCAATAGTTAGAACTTACTAACACAACTAGAAGCCCTAGAGGCTAAAGGATTCTAATGTTATCTTTACCTACATTTAACATATTTTTATATTTATTTTGATTCAATAAAAATGTTATGTTATTCGTCTCATCGAACATCATTATACTTAAGATAATGTAATATTAAGTCATGTTTGTGTAGAATATCTCGTATATACGATGTAATTATATAATACAGCTTCTTATAAATATAATAAATCAACAGTTTAGTTCGTGATAATATTTGTATCACTCACTATAACACATGTAACATTTCATACCAACTGTTGATGTAGCAAAAATTCATTTTGTCGATCTCATGCATTAGCAACAGTCTTCCTTCTTCTTCGAACACAAGCTTGTATCACCTGCAACTATAATTAAAAGTTATAGGGGTAAAAAGTTGGTGGTCTGACGAAAATCATTCGGTACTTAAGTTAGGATTTTACTTGTTTCTTTTTTCTTTTAAGCTTAAAAAAGAATTATAGTATTTTTCTCAAAAGTTTCAATAGTCGTACTTGATTGTAGTTTATCCATTTTATAGATGTTATCATTTCTTTAATATGGCGGGATACTATGAAATCTGATAGCCAAAATCTCACTGTGCGAGAATCATAAAGATTTCATAAGTTAAGCATCAACTTTCGAATTTGGTGGCATCGTATCCTTAACTTAATTTGGCAAGAATTATTGTTATATAATAATCCGGGAACGTATGAAAAAGAGATGAATCATTTACTAATACGTAACTATAGCGAAATCTTAAAAATCTTTATTTGATGATCGTTATTCCTCTAAGATAAACTTTAGTGCCACATGTCCAAGACTCTTGTGAGTTGCAACCAAAACCACTATAAATTGTAGCCGAGACCTTCATGATATGTGGCCAAGACCCTCATGAGCTGTGGTTTAGCCCAAACCTTCATAAACTGTGGTCGAGATCTTGATAAATCTGACCCGAAGCCCATAATGCGATTTCAAAAAAGTCTCGATATATACTACCCCTGATCTTCTTGATATTCTCTATAGTCGAAACCTTTTAAATTAGTTTCATAATACTTAATTATAAACTCTCTTTACACCTTCAGTCCCTTAGGCCTTACGTCTACTCGACTATACCTAACACCGGCTATAATTACACATTAAACTTTTTGAAACAAAATTTCTTTTATTTATTTTTGAATTAAAACTATTTTCTTTCGTAACAAATAAGGCGTGACTTGTGAGGCCAAATTGGACTCCGACCAAGAGTGGCCCACGAGCCCATGCCGAAACACGAACTGTACACACTGTCAACGGTTCAAATTCATTCAACAAAATTGGGTCAACTATCTAGTGTCTACGAGCTTTAACCACAAGCCAGAGGCGAGGCGACAGCCAGCGAGCCCCTCATTTTTATTTAACTAAAACATTTATTTAAGTTTTTTAAGTGGTCTTTCGGGTACGAATCCGTAAAGCCACTCGTTAGGCCGATGTCCCTGGCAACATCTGGGCCTCAAAATGCAACGAAATACATAGAATTCTAATATTTAACGAATCCGGCTCCGCCCTAATTATTTGATATCTAACACCTAATCATACGATGGAGACAATCGTGTGGTGGGCATACCACTATTTGTGATTGATAGTGTGTTAACGGGTCCATGGGTACTGTTTTGGATAGAAGGTCACGTGGTAAAGAAACTATGTCCAATTGTGATCTGTGGCCCCGTGATTGATCGTGTGGTAAAGAAACCATGCCCAATGATTGTGATCAAGCGGCCCCCATGAACCTTGATCCGAGAGTTAGA
Organism: Cedrela odorata; assembly: GCA_035584115.1. NCBI lineage: Eukaryota > Viridiplantae > Streptophyta > Magnoliopsida > Sapindales > Meliaceae > Cedrela > Cedrela odorata. Next base: position 3,508,903 of record JAXCLQ010000006.1, on the reverse strand, counting down.
GATTTGTTGAGTGTACTTGTTTATGTGGGTAACTTTAACAACACACGTTGCCTATGTATATTGGTGTTATTTGGGTTGGGTACTTGGGTTAGTACAATGCGCTATTCGGATCTTACATTTTGGGCCGGATTGACCCAATATGTAAAATCCAAATAACATTGGTGGATTATATACGAATGACAGGTCATACGAACAAGATATTTTAAGTTTCTTTATTTATTAAAATATTGCTAATATTGCTTGAAATCAAGGTACCAAACCCTTTTCTTAATTTTAATGTGACGAGGATTCAAATATCTTAATTTTACTGTTATTCTTATGGATCGAATTGCTGCGATATGATCCGTTTAATTAACACTTTTTATTCATAAAATTTGATAAATTGCATTGAAATATATCGGATGGACACAGTACAACTAGAAAACACACACACTCTTACACTCACGCATATAAACATGTGAAATAACATACGAAAGCAATTTAGCTAGTGCAAGTTGAGAAGGTACACCAACCAATCCTTGTGACACCTTCCATGCATATAGAGCCTGCATGCCTTTGGTCATAGCGGCAAATGAGCCTATATATATATATATATATATATATGTAAGTTACGTACTGCCTGAAAGCAAACCCACATTACGCAACAAAGAAATTACATTTTATACTGTGAGCATAGTAGTGAGATGGAAAGCAAGGAAAGCAGTGGAAGTAGCTGCGGCTGCTTCAAAATGCCTCTTCATTACCCAAGGTACACCAAGAAAGACTACCAGGACATGCCCGAGTGGAAGCTCGACAGGCTGCTCACTGAATACGGGTTATCTACGCAGGGTGATTTGATCTACAAGAGAGAATTTGCCATGGGAGCTTTTCTCTGGCCTGATTTTCATCTTCCAAAATCATCCTCTGTTTACCAACCAAAACTTAAGTAACTAGCCACTAGTGCTGTTCAACTGTTAAGTTTCTTATAGAATTCTCCATGGGGAGGAAATTAAACTAAGCTATTGTAGTACTTCGATCAAATATAGCACAATGCATAAAAAAAAATGTAATGTCTGTAACTAATGACTATATGTGATGAAGTAATAACTGCTATGGGTTTCAAATATTATGCTAATTAAATAATTACAAGTTAGAAATGTTTATTATCACAAAGACTAGGTAATTTATTTTTCTCCATGAGAGTAATTTCTCTGGTTTATTAGGTGAATGTATCGGGGAGATTAATTTCCTCATATAAGCCAACTTTATGGTAACTAATTACATATGTATATTAAAATCTTTACCATGCATCTTGGTCATCTTGAATGTCACTAAATGTTAATTTATTACTTGTAATTGTGTTTCACTGTTCCTCTAGGACAGAGTTGTGTTGTATGTGACATGAAGTGAAAGAATATTTTGTATCTTAGTACCCACTTGGCTTTCAATCTGAAATTTTTTCTTTTTGGCTTGGCTAGCTATACATACGATGCAATTCATTCTCCAATTAGGACCTTTCCTAATCTAAATTTAATTTTTGGAGAATTTGTTGATATTTATTTGTGTTTTACTGTCAAGAATTACTTGTTTATTATATTTGTATTATTAACTACTAATCACAAGTATATATTTACTCAAATAAGAGTTCATATTCAAAAATGAAAAGAAAAGAAAAGAAAAATCCTGGTCCCAATTCACACCTCTGTTGCCCCACAGAAAAACCAACTGGCAGATTAGAATAAAAGCAGCTAGAGTCAAAGAGAAACTTCTGCTTTACTGCATATATGCATATGTATTTCTGCGGATGATTACCAAAACCAGCAAACTGCAAATTAAAAGGAAAGAAAATTGGTTAAAGGTATCATTCACAAGTATATATTTATGATTCTGATAGTGGTTATTGGTCAAAAAGAAGATGACTTTTTTGTAGTCTTATCTGTTAGGCTGTATGCATTATATCACGATGGAGACTTTTAGGTTTTTGACTCTCTAGAAGATCAACTCTGAACGGTTTCATTTGACAAAAAAGATTTTAAAAAATAAAAACCACCCGGTTGGCTATTAATTATTATTTTCAAGGAAGATTTTTCGGGTCTGATGCAGCTTCCATTATACGCACTACTGTTGTGCTCAAGTCTTCGTTTTTGATGAGGATCATTTGCAATATTAAATTATTAATTTTCATGTGTGAAAAAAAGAAAAAAAAAATTCTTCCTGTATTGCACCTTGCACGATTAATCATCGATCGAGAAGGCATTATGGACGTAATTAAAATTATTATACATTCATTTACCTCAATTAAATACAAGTGAGAAGAAATTCCTAAGAGCTTTGAAAGCTCTTAGAGGTGTCAACTGTAATCAAGTCGCTACTCAAAAATCATCCAACAACGACATACCGGTTAGAACCATTTTGATAAACGACTTACCGTTCATTAACTAATATTCTGTTTGTGTGCCGTCGAAGAAACTGTTCTGAGAGGAAAATATACTGTTAATCCCATGATTAAGAGGGATTAGTGCGAGCTAACCCGAAATCAATGGTCAAAGACTGCCAGATAACGACAAGAACAATATTATAATCACAATTGAATGGTAATAATCTTCCACCATCTCCAAAAGTCAAGACCTCCTTAATTTTTATGTCACCAACTTTGACAAAACGCCTCATTTATATAAGACCATCGTATTTGCGTAGACTCCCTCGCACGACTCGTCTCCCCCTTTCTCTTTCTCTCAATGGATGCGACAACTAAGCTGCTTCTCTTCACGGCGGCGCTGCTAACATGCGCCGGTTGCGCATTCTCCGCCACCCGCTGCCCCAACTGCGGCGTGACGCCGGTCCCTTATCCATTCAGCACGAGCACCACGTGCGGCGATCAGGATTACAAAATCAGATGCGACGCAGCTGGCACGCTTCAGTTTGATACTGTTAATTACTCTTACCCCATCACGTCCATCAATCCTTCGCATCAACGGCTGGTGATCAAGCCGTCGAGTCTGTTGGCTAACACCTGCCTCACATCCGATCTTGTCCATCAAGGTCTCCAGCTCAACAGTAGCTTGCCGTTCAACGTCACCAGTAGCAATACTATTATGTACATGAACTGTTCTACCACTATACTTGGTTCGCCCTTGAACTGCTCGTCTTCAAGCTTGTGCCACGTGTACATTAACGGCACGCGAGACACGGCGCCTTGCGAGGAGGCGTCAGCGTCTATATGTTGCACGTTTAGAGCTGGTGGATCCACGAATTCGTACATGATAAGAGTGAGGGAAGGCGGGTGTAGGGCATACACGAGTTTCGTGAACTTGGATCCGAATCAGCCGCTGGACCAGTGGCCTGAACCAGGAGTGGAAATCCAGTGGATGGCGCCAAGGGAACCGTTGTGCAGTTTTCAGGCTGATTGTGATGGAAACTCGACTTGTGGGGCGGACCCAAGTGAGAGTGGGGTCAGGAGATGTTACTGTCAGTCGGGGCTTTCGTGGGACCCAATAGAAGGCATTTGTGTCGAAGGTGAGTTTATCTTTGACTTTAATGTTTTGTGTTTTGGACAAACTGGTCAATTTTGATGGGCTTAGATATTGATTTTCGTTTTGTGCAGAGTGTCAGGATCCTAGCGGTTGTGGAGGTTCATCAAATAAGACTGCACTCATAGCTGGTAAATCACACGTGGTTCATAAATTTGTGTTGGTTATAATTTGTTATTCTATTTTATTTTATTTTTATGTATGATTATAGTTTAAGCCCGCCTTGAGTGATTCGATCTTATAATTGTCTACCAATTAGTGATTCATATTGTTGATAATCAGATGTTAGAAATGATTTAAGCTTACTTCTTTTTCGCGGTGTTATGTATAGGTTTAACTGCTGGCATTGGTGCAACGCTCATTGCTGCCACCATAGCCATTTTAATCTACAAACGCCATAGACGCATCAAAGAAGCACAAGAACGCCTGGCCAAAGAAAGAGAAGATATCCTTAACACCGGCGGTGGAGGTAAAGCGGCCAAAATCTTTACAGGCAAAGAGATAAAGAAAGCAACAAACAACTTCTCCAAAGACCGTCTTCTGGGCTCTGGTGGCTATGGTGAAGTCTACAAAGGCATTCTTAGAGATGGAACTGAAGTTGCTGTCAAATGTGCTAAGCTTGGAAACGCCAAGGGCACTGATCAAGTCCTTAACGAAGTCAGAATTTTATGCCAAGTTAATCACCGCAACCTTGTTGGCCTGCTCGGCTGCTGTGTTGAGCTAGAACAACCGATTATGGTTTATGAGTACATTTGCAATGGAAATCTTTTGGAACATTTACAGGGCTTGAGACCTGGGGGCCGAGGTCTGCTGACCTGGAATCACCGTCTCCAGATTGCTCATGATACTGCCGAGGGTCTTGCTTATCTTCATTCATCAGTTGTTCCTCCCATATACCACCGGGATGTGAAGTGTAGCAACATACTTCTCGACGAGAAGTTGAATGCTAAGGTTGCGGATTTTGGGTTGTCAAGATTGGCCCATTCGGATATGAGTCATATATCTACTTGTGCTCAAGGAACTCTTGGATATCTCGATCCCGAGTATTACAAGAAATATCAATTAACTGATAAGAGTGACGTTTATAGCTTCGGGGTTGTGTTATTAGAACTGTTGACATCTCAGAAAGCCATAGATTTCAACAGGGCAGAAGATGATGTGAACCTGGCAGTTTATGTGGCGAGGATGGTGGAGGAAGAGAAAATAATGGACCCTGTTGATCCATTGTTGAAAGAGAGTGCTAGTGATTTAGAGTTGGAGACAATGAAGGCATTGGCATTCCTGGCAGTGGGTTGCTTAGAGGAACGTAGACAGAACAGGCCTTCAATGAAAGAAGTAACTGAGGAAATCGAATACATCATCAGCATTGCTAAATCAGAGGCTACGAAGAAATAGAATAGCTGTAGAATTTGCATGTTCATATCCGTGGTTAACTGAGATGTCAAGTACTTAGTTTGCTCAGGTTTTGAAACAATTTTGCTTTACTTGTTGCTTGTAATGAACCATATATGTTACAGTTGTTTTACATAAATAATAAGATCAATTACATGAAAAATCTGCAATATTGCTCCAACTCCCAACATTCTTCGTTGTAAGCTTTTTATAAACAGTTCCCATACCCAATGTGAACCCTCCTGATGCCAGCAAGCCGAGCATTCCCATACCCAATGTGAATCCTTCGTTGTAACCATTGGCAACATTTGATTGACAGGACCAAATGTGCCACAGTCCTCCAACAAAATTGGTGATACTTAGGAAGTGAGTTCTCTTCGTTTCTTCTCCTTGCATCCAATCCACCATTGTTCTTTGCACCAGCTCTCCTGCTTGGGGTACTTAAAAGAGTAATTCCACAGGCGGCCCGAGAGTTCACCAACTAGGTTTGCCAGTGAAGAATTCAGTCTCGGGGGCAAGATTTTTGTGAGGGCATCTCTAACCACAAGTTCTGCACACCATGAGAACAGCACCTCATTTTACCAATCACAGCCAAGTTATCCCCTGCTAACCAAGTATCATCTGGTTTGCTTCTGTAGGCAACTCAGATGGTTAAACTAAGAGCAAAAATCCACCAAAATCTATTCCAGATGATAAAAGGAATAAGGTAGCAATAGACAGCAAAGAAAATTAAGCTAACAAAAGTTTTCTGGACGGTATACATGGTTCAGAATCAGATGCTTAAAATCAAGAAGAGGGCAGCTTATCCAAGCAAGAGAACTATTAAATGAAAGGGCTAAGAACCCGAATATTAACATAAACAAATGCAGTCCAGGTAAGATGCTTAAAACAAGGTTCCTAAAAGAGTTTTTATATGCTACACACACAAGAAGGTTAACGTTAGTAAGGCTGCCTGAAAATTTTCTAGCAATACTAGTATAGAGATTCTATTCACCCTCTATGCAAACCATTTGGGGTCATACTGACACACCATGAATAAGCTGAAAATAACCAATTTTTGTAAGAAAATAATAAAATTTTGCCAAAAGAAAAGTAGAAACAAAATTAAACTTCAACAACTTTATGCAGGAATGACTCTGATTGAACCCAACCAAACTCAAAGCAGTTAATGAAAGCAACCCATAAGTGGTAACAACAAAAATATACTAAAAAGAATGGAACAACTGAACAAGTATTAGTATATTCCACATTTTGTAAATGTAGTTGATGGCCTGAAGGAGAAATCAGAGTTCCAATTCACCATTAAAGGCCATCAACAGAGTGCTGCTGTTGGTGGCTTACTGACCATTCACACAAAATAACAGCTCTGCAGCTAATATGTTATTGGCTAATTGACCACCGTAGCCAAAACAAAAGATTAACTCCAAACTCTTAAACTAAGCAACATACATAAACATGATCCAAGTAAGTTACGGGCATAACACATATTGTAGCTTCCAACAAGGCAAGTTTAGTCCTTAGCAAAGTCAAAAATTAAACGAGTTTACAGCAGTAAGAAGACCGAATCCTCGAGCTCAAAAGCAGTGAACTTGATCGAACTAAGTTATAGTTATGAGGTTATATTCGAGTCTAGTAATCTGCCCTCGTCACAGAGCATTCTCTGCAATGCACTGAAGAATTTAAAAAAAAAAAAAAAAACAAAGTATCGCACTAGTTGTAAATGTAGTTGATATCCGGAAAGTGAAACCAGTGTTCCGGCTCACCATTAAGGGCCACCAACAAAGCGCTGCTGTTGGTGAGCTTACTGACCATTCACACAATAAGAACAGCCCTGAAGCTGGCATGTGATTGGCTAATTGGCCACCGTAACCAAAATTAATACGTGCGTTAAACCAATAAGAACTTGAAACAAAACAAAACAAAAAAAAA
>JAXCLQ010000006.1:3473147-3494156 GCA_035584115.1 Cedrela odorata | reverse complement strand
TAGTTGTGAAACCACCCTTTGTCATTTATAAAACAGGATATTACCGCTGGATGGGGTGGTTGCTTAGTTACAATCCCTTATATATATATATATATATATATAATGTAGAGGAATTATATACTTGAGTCAACAAGAAACAGGCGGTCCATATTCTGCCTGTCAACTTAATAAAACATTAATTTGTATAAGTTATGAGAACAAAACCCAATATATATATATATATATATATTTAAGTTTAGAATACAAATAATAATAATAGAATGATGTAATGTTGTTACTCTACTCTTATCGTATGCAATCTGCGCACGTGGAAGAAAAAGGAAATACTTTGAACAGAATTTTAATTGTTGGAAAAATCGTCAATGCCATGAATCATTCTTAGCTGTCCTTTGCTGTATGTGAGAATCTTGTCGTATACAAGTATTTCCATTCTTTGTAAGTTTCTTTTATGCATTGTACAGAGTTGTACGTGCCGACACTGCTAACTACTAAGCTTATTAAGACAATTGAATATCACATACATACATTATACATACAGCTATATGGAAGTCTTAGTTGCATGATCATGATAGAAAAGAGACTCGTGAGATTGTCTTAACGTTGTTGTTCTTTTTGCACGTAAAGAAATGGCAACCAAGCTGCTTGCTTGCTTCAACAAAAGATTATGCATCACTGAAATTCATGCATTTTTAATTTTGATCCTCTAGGTTTCGTCGAGAATACTTATTAATGTTCACCCTAAAGTGCTATGTTGCTTGTGATACCATGTTTGAATGAGTAACTTTTTAGCCCAATTACTTCCGTAATGAAAATTCACGTACATGATTTGTTAGAGAGCGGATATTTCTACTAATTTATTATATTGATATTGTATAACTATTTAATTAGTGAAATAAGAGAAATTTATAAATCGATAAATAAATAAGTTAAAATTTTATTTATTTATTTATTTTACTTACTTTTAATTCTTGAATTTATCTTACTACACTAATTGAATGATTATATTACGTCAATATAATAACGTAATGAGATTGTGCTATATAAAATTCTTGAGACTTGTTATATTATGAGAGGACAGTTATTCTATTAGATTATTTAATTAAAACTTGAACCTTCTTATAATACTAGATTGAGTTTTAATTACTTAATCGTAAGTTGTATTCTATTTATGCTTCTTAGACATTGTAAATATGGATTCCATTTTAAATATGTATAAAAAATTATTAGGGTAATAATGGGTGATAATTGAACAAGTCTTAGTTGTTTTGTTTTCATCACATTATTAAACCATAGATAGAGAGAATTTTGTACCTCAAAATAAATAAATAAATGCGAGTAAAATAATCTAAACGATGAATGCACTCTTATAGAATAGTCAGCTACAGCTAAGACCTGTTAATGGGGCTCCACCATCTTAATTACATCTTTAATTACAACCAATAAAATAAGTCAATTGTTTATATTGTATTTATGAAATCTGTGGTCCAACAAATGTTAACATGTTAGGTGTTCCTAATATTCAATCCTAGACATGCATTCAATTGCAGAGTCAAAGTTTGATTTAATTAAAAATACAATAATATTATATTATTTATAAATTATATAAATTAAATTTATCAAATATATCAATCTTAAAATGTAAATGTATTAATTTTATATCTTATTTTATAATTATTTTGTTAATTATTTAACAATTTATTATTAACATAAAAAAATTAATTGTACAATTTTATTTAATAAAATATATCAAATTTTGTTTATAAATAAATTTGTATTAAATATGTGTCAAAACTAATATAATTTTATTTATTTAAATTAAAATATATTTTTAAATAAATTAAATTACGAGTATTTTTAGAATACATTTTATTTTTTTTAGAGTTCACGGAATTTACAAACGGAAAATAGCAGTATAGTACACAAGTACAAATTTATCGGTAATGTGAACCTACCAAAAATCGAAACGACGCCGAAATTACCCTCAAAATAAAGCCTAACCTCAAGCGGACGTCACCCGCCCACCATAAACAAAAATTAAATTTAATATTTAATTTCAATTCCGCTTAAAGATCACACGTTATCCATGTTCGGATATATATAAATGCCAATCAGCTTTCTCTAAGCTAACGACCTTAGTATAGCTCAGACAACAATAGAGAGCGAAACTCGCCTCTGTCCTCTCAGGACTCTGTATTTGTCGGTCCTGAGTTACTCGCACGAATTCTGTTTGAACTCAGTTAGGACTTCAGATCTGGTCTTGTTTTTAAGGTAATTGTGTTTTGGTTCTGTTTTTTTTTTTTTTTTTTTTTTTTTTTTTTTTTTTTTTTTTTTTTTTTTTTGTTTTTTTTTTTTTTTTTTTTTTTTTTTTTTTTTTTTTTTTTTTTTTTTCACGAGGTTTTGAGTCATGTTTTTTTTTTTTGGTGTTTGAAGGTCGCGAGCCTATGAGAAGTGTCGTTTAAGGTTTGTTTTGTTTTTGATCTTAAATGATATCGACAATGTGGATATGGTTGCATCTAATTTTGCTTATGCATAAATGTATCTTGATATCTGTATTATAACTGTATTGGTTTGATTTGGTTTAATTATGATTTTAATGGTTATTAATTATGTTAATTAGAAATTTTTGTGAATTAATTTTGTATATTTCGTCAGATCTGACGACTGCATGGTTCATTTTTGTTTCATTTCTTGTAGTTTTGGTTACATTTCATTTATAAGATCACTATGAAAAGGAGAAATGATAATCAGCTCAAGTTTTTATGAGCCAATGAGAACTTCAATTGACATTCTTACGTTCTTTTTCTGGTTACATAATTCTTTGAAGATAGGTAGATTGATCTATTTATGATCCGGGTTTGTGATCCAAATGCATGCTGAGTATGGTTTTGTTCAGTTGATTTGTGGAACTTGAATGCATGGACATGAGACTTTGTCAAGTCTATATTGTTGTTGCTTTAGATGCTTTTCATTATCGGTGTGGGAAAATCATAATAAATGTTTGAACTTCTTTCACAAAACTTTCTTTTTCTTGGTAAATATTTTCCAGATACTATTTACTTTTTTGGTGTTTTATGAATGATGAGTCTAGAAAGGAAATATTTGCAACAATTAAACGAGTAAAATCTTATGGTTCATGAGAGAATAAATTGGTTTAAATGTTTTGTCGTGTACTTGATGCAGTGGTTATCTTGAACTTGGATTCTCAATGTCCTATACAGTGTAACCAATCATAAAATTAAAACCGTTTTTGTTGCTCCCATTCAAGTCTCCAACCCGTAGTATTGCTGGAATTCTTGTCCTATACTAGCTACTCCATTTGGACAGATTTTCACTTACTCTGCAAGCATTATGTTTCTCTTATGACACATATTTGAATCTTTTGGCGTTTTCTTTGAGATCGGCTTTAAATTTTTGGGCTTGTTCTTCCTTGCATGTGTTGAATTCGTGTCAAGCTCAATTTTGTACCCCTTGGTTCAGGTTCGGCAGCCTTGCTTGCAAAGATGAGCTCTGGCTCTTATTTATTTTAGATTTATAAATGTCAGTGCAGAATTACTTAGGAATTCAATTTTTTTCCCCTCTTGGCATTAACAGATATTAGAGAGGCTGTGGTTTTATCTTTTAATCATATATTTGATTGCACTGTCAATTAGCTACTTAGCTTGTATCAATCAGCTACACACTGACTGTGTAATGTACAGGAAAAAACAGGTGTCATATCACAATGAAGGCACTCATTCTTGTTGGAGGGTTTGGAACACGGTTGAGGCCGTTGACACTCAGTGTCCCTAAGCCTCTTGTTGAATTCGCTAACAAACCCATGATCCTGCATCAGGTATAATTTTGCAAGCGTGACCTTTCATCAACAATTCTAAAATATTTTTTCATATATTGGTGATTTGGAGGCATTTTCTATGGTTATTTGTCTCATCTTAAAGATTTCCTTAGTATAACAATTTTTCTTGTGGTGGTTTCTTTTCTTTTTTCCTCTTGAAGCAATGGTTAAACCTGCTTCTTTTGATTTTTATGTTTGAGATCCACAATTGAGATGCAATCAACTGCTAAGAACCTGTAAAACTGTGGGTTCCAAGAATTAGTCAAACACTTGATCAAGTATGATGAGTTGAATAGGTTGTCATCATGCACTTTGTCAACCCCAGTTTCTTGAATTTTTGAAATTTATTTTGAATTGGTATTGAATTTTCTTTTTCCATTGGGTTTGAGAACTATGTGTGTTTTTCCCTTCTTATTTGAATGAAAGATCCAACTATCTTCCAACAAAAATTTAAAAGAAAAAAGAACAATTGAATTTTTATTTGGTTAAAGAAAAAAAAGTGGAATATGCTCTACCAGAATTACTGAAGATCTTAATACAGTTTTGCTACTAGTTTTCTTTACTTGATGTTATTTGTGGGTGATCTTTACTTAACATCTGTGGCTGAATTTTCACAGATAGAGGCTCTTAAGGCAGTTGGGGTAAGCGAAGTGGTTTTGGCTATTAACTACCAACCAGAGGTAAAGGAATGAGGCTCTTTCTTTTAAGCTGGAAAGTTGATTTAATGCCCCTCGGATTGATTTAATGCTACAAGAGAGCTTATGGTGTTATTCCTTGTTTATTCAGGTGATGTTGAACTTTTTGAAGGAATTTGAGACAAAACTTGGGATCAAGATCACCTGCTCACAAGAGACTGAGCCTCTGGGTACTGCTGGTCCTCTGGCTCTGGCTAGGGACAAATTGATTGATGATTCTGGTGAGCCGTTTTTCGTCCTTAACAGTGACGTTATTAGTGAATACCCTTTTCAAGAAATGATTGAATTCCATAAAGCACATGGAGGAGAGGCTTCCATTATGGTAACCAAGGTAAAACTTGAGCCATCTTTCTTGTTATATTTTCATTCCCCTGCTTTCGTAGCACTTAATTTTAGTTTAAAAACCATTTTCTCTTATCTTGCAGGTGGATGAGCCGTCAAAATATGGTGTGGTGGTTATGGAAGAATCTTCTAGAAAAGTTGAGAAATTTGTAGAGAAACCAAAGTTATTTGTTGGTAACAAAATCAATGCTGGAATATATCTTTTGAACCCTTCGGTTCTTGATCACATTGAACTGAGGCCCACGTCAATTGAGAAAGAGGTCTTCCCAAAAATTGCAGCAGAGGGAAAGCTCTATGCAATGGTCCTTCCAGGTTTCTGGATGGATATTGGACAGCCAAGGGATTACATTACTGGCTTGAGACTCTATCTAGACTCCCTTAGGAAGAAGTCTTCATTTAAGCTGGCCAATGGTGCTCACATTGTAGGAAACGTTTTGGTGCACGAGAGTGCTCAAATTGGTGAGGGATGTTTGATTGGACCTGATGTTGCAATTGGTCCTGGTTGTGTTGTTGAATCAGGAGTTAGACTCTCTCGCTGCACAGTGATGCGTGGAGTCCGCATCAAGAAGCACGCTTGCATATCCAGCAGCATCATTGGATGGCACTCCACCGTTGGGCAATGGGCTCGCGTAGAGAACATGACCATCCTCGGAGAAGATGTTCATGTGTGTGATGAAATTTACAGCAATGGGGGTGTGGTTTTGCCCCACAAAGAGATCAAATCAAGCATTTTGAAACCAGAGATAGTGATGTGAGTGAGCCACTGGTGTTCAGATAAGTAGAATGTGGTTTAGACAACTAGTAAGTTATTGTGCCTGGAAATGCTTGTCCCTTTTTCCTTTTTTCATCCCCTACACAAGTGTAAAACTCAAGTGTGCTTTAGTCTTTTTGAGTCGTGTGAGTTCAAAAGTTGAAGGCTTAGTTTCTCTTGTTAAATGCTCGAAATTTGCATTGGTGTGAGGAGTGTAACTCTAGTGTATATATTCATGGTAATAAATCATGTGCTGATACCTGTCGTAAATTTTCCAGGATATTTCTTGTAATGTATATTTTTTTTCAACTTGCTAAATTGAAATCGTCGGTGATGTTTTGTAACATGATCTATCATATGATCTCAATGACCCATCTCATGTATCGGCAGCTTGTGCTTTCTTCTTTTTGGCGGGCCCTGAAATCTGCATGATACACTTTTTACTTTTTCTATTCGGATCTACCCTTAATTTTATTAGCTGAGGATGTGGTTTTTTTGGAAAGTGTTTTCTATGTTACTATAAAATGTGGAAAAATATCTCTGTATTAATCTTATTTTTCACAAAAACACTTTGAAAAACACATTCAAAAATGATTTTTAAGTAACATTATAGCATGCTTGTAATCTTTTAGTGACTGGCATGTGCGACATGGCCAAGTTATGACATCTCTTAGCCAACAACTCACTCTCATAAGTCTGGCTTTACATAATAATTTTTCTGGATATTGCTCATTGCTGAATTTAAAGCCACGTCTTTCTTTTCCCATATTGTGGACCATCATCTATAAAGTGAAGTGGAGCCATCATTATGTAATTGGTGGGCAGTGGAGACAAGAAGAGATAAAAGTGGATAAGCATTTCAACAGATACTTTTACGGACCCAATTGATGCTCTTGTTAAATTCGTATCTTATTGCACATCAATTTCCATGAACAAATGAAGTTATGGGCACCGAATTATTGAAAAGTGATTATGGCTATTTCCAACAACAACAGGTACAAGCCATGGGTCCAAAATTGACAGCATCGTTGTTTTGTGTGCCGCAAAATCCCGCAAAAGGAACACGCTATATGTCGTTTTGGTGGGGGGTTGTGAGTTTTAACTGCTTGTCTAATTCCATTGTCATTTCATCATTTATAATATGTTAGGGATTACCAACCATATTAACGCCATAAATTACGAAGATTGATGGGAAAGCGATTGGATTTTTAATACCAGCGTTCAACAGCAGCAGGTGTAGTAGGTACTGCCTAATGTTTTCCAAATTAGCTGAGTAGGGACTTTTAACGTTTGCGGAATTGTGTGGTCAAATTGAATAACGAAGAATTAAAATAAGATGGCGTTTGGTGTAGTGTCTATAGTCTTATGACTTATTTGTGGCTTTACCTATTTAACAATCAAAATCTCCCATGATTCGACAATGAAATGTTTGGTTATCATCTAGTCATAAATTCCTTGGTGAAAAGAACATCTGGATACTGAAATGAAGAATGGTTGCCATACATTGGCATCAAGTTGATGCAAAAATGGACAATGCAGTCAAATAATGCAGAAAACAGCATATAAGAATTAAGAATGCCTGGACTATTGTGTGAAGTGGTGCTTCATTCACGGCCACTTTTATAGCAGAGTCGTGTCGATTTCATTACAACGAAAAACCCATTTGGGCAGGTAGGCAAATGGACAGAGTCATGAAAGCAACAAGCCATTCTTCACCTGTCTTTGGCAAGATGGTTTCACCCATTTTTCCATTCATGAAGAGCTAGAGGAATTAACAAGCTGAAGCATGTTCAGTTTTTTTCAATGGCAAAATCCTGAACAAGGTTTTACTTTATGTAGCTGTACTACCCGCCAAGGTACACAATGCATTAATATAATTTTGCCATAAATATTCATAGGTAACAAGATACTCAATACAGTCAGTACACAGCTTCTTTATATGATATGGAAAAGGAAATGTATGTGCTTCCATCCACGCTGGCCGAGCGAAGTTGAAAACAATTCCATCTGAGTTATTTAAGTTTTCATGATTTAGTTTTGATGTCCTAAAACTCTTAATTGAATATGTATGTCCTATTTGTTATGAATGTGTGATGATCTCTTTAAATTAACCATGCAAGTTAAAGAACAAGAGGTGTCCTCTGTAACAAATGATAAGCTTATATAAGAAGCTATCTCAAACCTTTCCAAGACAATGCATATGTTTCAAAAGCAACAATATTTACAAATTAACTTTTTGAATGGAGTCTTGTTCAAAAAATAAATCATTCAAATTGCAGCCAAGAGCCAAAACATGACATGAGAAGATATGGCTAGGAAGAACCAGGAGATAAAAGCCAAAGCTACAGAAATTTGGAATCTGCTGCATGCAAAATGTGGCGGTGAATTGCAGTCCAATTTAAAGTCTCTTGCATATAGAACTATGACCCCAGCAGCTGAACTTGCACCGGCAAGGGATAAAATTGCTGTCACCTGCTTTTTAAAATGTATGGAACCATTCCAAACTAAGAATTCAATTCTAAAGCATCAGTTAAAGTATAAGAATTCAATTGCAATGATGAAGATAACTATCAACTTTGAAATAACATCAAAGAAACCAATTATGGGCGAAGACAATGAGAGAAGGAAGGGTAGCGTCTTGGAGCACCTTAAAGTTTCTGTTACTTTTCCATCAAGAAAGGAAAGAAGAGGAACGACAATAGAGGTAAAGATATAGCTGCAGCTTAATTACAGCTCTAGCCTAGTAGGCTGAAACTAATTTATGAATTTGTTGAATTGACTCAATTATAAAGATGTAACGCCAAATGGAAGTGACACATATTCTAAAAAACTAGTATGCATGATGAATTGAGTGGAAATCATGAATTGTTCATGTAATTTAAGACATGGGACAGGACCCTAGTGAGGGAAACTACTTGAGAAAAAATGAAAAAATTATGGTTAAATCATCGTATGGTGTTAGGTTTCCTTCTATCCATGGGGAACAAGTGATGGAGGGTAGCAAAATGGAAACATATTGGAAACTTCTGTTTTGTTTTATACATTTCATAGCTACTGTCTGGTTGGAGTTTAGTAGGCATTCTATTCTGAAGGTACTTGATTCCATAAAAAAGCTCGATTTATCTCTTGGAAACTCTCCAACCTTCAGATTTATCCTTTGACATGTAGTAGTTTACTTATAACAAATGCATTTTTTTTTTTATCTACGTCCTATTAGCTTTACGCATGAGAGTGCTCAAGTCTGTCAGCAATGAACTAAGAATACAGCTCGTGATTCTTAAAAGAACATTCATGAATTTACATTTTCATTATTTAGAATGGGAGAGACTTCTTTACCCAGTCACCAACAACAAATAGGCTCACTAAGACAGGATTCTGAAGGTTTTTCTTTGATCTCAAAGCATGCAAATCAAGGCAGGCTAGTCCAAAACTCCATAAGACTTGAAGTCCCATTGATGCAATTAAATAGCTGAATCCAAAAAACATGTACCAGAATTAGAAACAGGCACAATTTAGAAGCAAGACATGTTAATAGTGAATATCATCAACACACATGACAGATGAGCAAAAGCATAGGCACACAAAGTGGACTTGGGCATGCAGGTTCATGTATCCTATGGTTGCACATATCAATTATTCAATATTATTCTCCAGGTAAACATATCCAGAGATGAGAAACAGTTTATTTGGTTTTTGATTGAAGTTCACGTAGACAATCAGAGGCTCATCACAGGATGTCACCTGATAATCATTCAGCACCAAGATTGAAACAAAATATAAAAGTGAGGAAGATTAAGGTTTTAAGAATCATGGCATTACAAAAGGTCAGATAGCTATAAACTGAAAGCCCAAAACAAGTCATCCCCTTGACACACCTCTCTGAGACGGCTAAATTCTACATGTGACGGATCCCAGTTACATGTTTTCGACCCACGCAATCAATATAGCATGTTATAATAACTGTAAATATTGGTCAAAATTTTCTCCAAAATCTAAGGGAGCAGCATCTCATGAACATCTTGTAAATGCGTGGGATTGAACAATGTGCATTATATGCAAACACAATGAACAAGGACAGAGCTATAACCCTCTGCCCATTGTGGTTAGCCCAGTTCGCTATCAAAGTTCAAAATACATTGATAACAACCTTGTTGGTATTTCAATAACTATACTATAGTCACAATATCTTTAGAGTTGGAAAAGGAATAGTCTGTCAGGGTACAAACAAATATAAAATATGTACAATGAGAAGTTTTCTCATCAAATGATAGAGGGGAACAACAATGAGTTTCTTTTCATTTGAGTAATCATGTCTCTTAAACGGAGGGAACCACTAGTATAGGTCATTGAAACAGACTTACGCCATTAAGAAAGTGGAATGGCGACGGAGCCTTGTTTCTCCAATTATGGCCGTTGTTGACAAAAAAGTTTTGGAGCAATAACCATATGACTCCCTCTAAAGCCCTGTTCTATTCAAATTTCAGGGTACCTCTCCAGTAGATAAAGGAACAACAGAGCAACCATCCGCATAGAATTTCTTGTGCCACCTTACTTCACTCAATCTTTCAGGGCCTTGTTACAAATCAGAATTTTAATCTTTCAGATACCTTTTACAAATGAAAGTCAGTGTCTACCATATGCTAAATGCAACCGCTCTGCTCAAGTCTCTTGATACCTTGCCAGTCCCTATTCTTATCCACTGAGTACCGTTGTGACAAAGGCCAGTTCCTATAAATTAAGAAATTTCCCTACTCTAAAAAGAATTTCCAGGTAATAATTGGGGTGCATTTGTCTGTTATTTTGATTATGTGTAGTTCTTCCTCTTAATTAATACACATAAATGCCAACATCATTTCAAACATTCTAAAACCAACGAGTACCATTAACAGCTTTTAATATAATTCAAACAAGAGAAAAAAAAAAAAAAAAAACGAGGCACTAGAAATCCTATATACCAATCAACAAAAGGTACAAGAACCATAGTTAAAGAAAACTGCAACTGAAAGTTTAAAAACAATGAATTCTCCGTAGTAAAGAAAATTATAGAAGGACCAGAAGCAATAAATGATAAATACCAGAAAGCCGTGGAGTTGTAGAATCCAGGAGCAGAAACCATGAACACAACTGAAGCTGCAGCAAACAAACACTGTCCTGTTCTCAGCATTAAACCACTCAGCCTCCCTGGACTACCAAACAACTCCTTCATATCTCCTTCCCTCTCTCTCTTTCCTCCCCTCCCTATCAGAAAAGAAAGAAACTAAAAAAAAAAAAAGCAATCTTTTTCTCCTCTCTCTCTCTCTCTCTTTCAAGGACCCAATTTTCTTCAGGAAAAAAGAAGATAGAGTGGGGCCTGGGGCACTGGGTCAATGTCCTCTATTTCAGGATATTCTCATGAATGATAGAATGCTTTATCAAGAAGCTAGATAATTTTCTTCTTTGGAAATTAATTTGTCATCTGTTTAATCAGAACGATTACTTGTTTACTTGCATTTCCTTCTTCTTATTTTGGTCAAAGACAGTGTCACTTTGACGAAAATACCCCTACATTCTTAGTGCCATCGATAGAATAGAGCTTCGCGTGCCCTAAAATATATTGTGTTTAATAAAAAGTCATTTTTAATGAATAGCACTAGAAACTTCATTTTGAGGCATGCTGACATGTCATAGTCATAGTGGTCGCTGAACACACTGTGTAAGTACCGAAATTGTAGAGAATCCAGACCCACTCCATATGGATAAACCCTCTAAAACCCTGACTCCGCATTTTCTCGTCTTCTAAAACCCTAAAGAATTAACAAAATCCCTTCTTCTTTTTTCTCTTCTGCAATTCAAAATGGTTTTCAGTTCAATTATTCGCAAATCGGCCTATTCTTTGGCCCCACTGGCTAGTCGACTCACCCGAGATAACAGAAATTACCGCTCTGCCGTCTTTACCGCATCAAACTTTGTCTATAAGAAGCCAAATCTGAGCACTTTTCTGCCTAATCTTCCCTTCTCTTCGGCTGCTGAGACTAATATACCGAATTCTGATGATTCACTCCTTCGAATCGTTGACTCGGAAATCAACTGTGCGAACGAGACTGATAATCATAACCGGGTAAGGAAAAAAATGTTTAGTCTGAGCATTTTTCCTTTCGTGGAGGGAAAGAAATGAAATTAATTTGGAATTGAAAGATAGATCTTTTATATGCTGCTTGATTGCTGAGAAAATTAGGAGTGGAAATAATTTGAGAGTTAAATGAAGGTTTATGTTCTCCAACGATTTATTTATTATTTTTTTTTGAGTTTGATTAAGTTTCAGCGTTTCACAAGAATAAAATGCTATGTATGTCCTGCTCTGTTTTGAGTGCTGAGAAAATGAGAGATTATAGAAGCAGAGTTAAGTTTGGGATGTTATGTTTTTATATTGTTCTGGCTTGTAGAGAATAGAAAGTTCATCTTGAATGTGATATGGTTACAAGGTAGGTGTGATTGGCTGATATTGTTTGCTTGGCCTCAATATTGAATGATAAGATGCTATTACCCCATGATTACAGGGCTGTGGAACATAGGATTGGTAATATGGGTTATTAAACTTATAACAAAACATGCATTGTAAATGTTACAAACTTGATATTTTACGGTACAAATGTTACTTTTTCTTCGACAAAATTCCCGTCTCTGTAACCTGAGCTCCCTCCCTGCATGATAACAATCTATTACTTTTAGTTTCTAATCATTTCCCAACCTTTTTTTATCAGTTATCAAAGGAAATATATTTTTACTTTTGGTTTCTAAGGATTCCTAAAATTTTTTTAGGTCAATATAAGTTTTACTGTAGTTGTGATGTGAATGGCGTTGCCCTTTTAAGATTTGTACTAGCTTCCAATGACAATAATCCTGCTTCTTTTGTGTTCCCTCACTTGGTTGGGGTGTCAAGCTTTACTGCTGGTTCTTATGTTGCCCACATGGGTGCTGATGCGAAAATCCCTGTACAACAATCATGACCCACCTCCTTATTGTTAATTGTTCTTCCTATGTCTATTTTGAAGAGTTCGCTATCCCAATAGGTGTTTTAGCTGTTGCTTTATTGATAGCTGTCATTTGTCCAACCAAAAATGTTTTTGCTTTATTGCGAATGTGGTGCACCATGCGATTATGGTGGGTTGACTATCGGTGTGTATTTTCTCTTTCTTGTTTCGGCTTTGTTCACCAAATAGACACAGTTCTACTTTCATATGGAAGCAATTTTAATTCTGTTGGTATTGTATGCTCTTGGATATAATCGTGATGTTTTCAAATACTATTATAACTCATTAGTGCTATTATCCTAACAAGTTGATAAGTGTGCTCTCTTTCTTTGTTCAAATGAATAGGTTGAAGAGACTCCGAGTGGCTTTCCTTTCAAAATTGAAGAGAATCCTGGGCAGCAAACTGTGATACTGACAAGAGAGTATCAGGGTGAACTTGTAAAAGTTGAAGTTCATATGCCTGATCTTGTTACTGGTGAACAACCTGAGGCTGTTGAAGACGACGATGATATGGAAAAGCCGAGTCAATCTAGCATGCCAGTGGTTGTTACTGTCACTAAGAGTAGTGGAACTTCCCTTGAGTTCAGTTGTGTTGCTTACCCGGACGAGATTACAATTGATAGCTTGGCTGTTAGAAAGCCAGATAATTCAGAGGATCAAATTGCCTATGAGGGGCCTGACTTCCAGTAAGTTGTTGTTCATAACTTTGTCATCAATAATTTATTATTTTTTGATTTATATATGATATGAGTTTCTCCTTTACATCTTTCCAGTGATTTGGATGAGAACCTGAAGAAAGCTTTCCACAAGTACTTGGAGATTAGAGGAATAAAACCAAGTGCAACAAATTTCTTGTTTGAGTACATGCTGAACAAAGACAGCCGGGAATACGTGAGGTGGTTGAAGAACCTCAAGAACTTCGTTGAAGCATAAGCTTTCACTTTCCTCAACTATTTTTGCAGAGGTGATTACATGGAGTAGCTTTAGTTCTTTTGTTTCTTAATATGCTGTTAGTGAAGTAATTTGCATAACATCCTACGAGGAGTAACATGTTCATAAGCCTATAGTGCCTTCTGCTATTGCTGATGTTCATTCTCACAATACTGTTTTCTTCCTCTGCCACATTTATTTGTATTGATTTCACAGTTTCTACTCTTAGCATTTTTGCTAATTAAAAAATAACCTCAAAGGCTATGTTTGGATAGCAGAACCGCAACAAAAGGCACCATCAATACGCAAGTTAAACACCACAAGGAAACGAGAAAGGATCTGAAAACGGCTATACCTAAATTAATGTAAACAAGTTGAACCGATACAAAACGCTTATTTCACGGGGGCATTAAATCTATTGCTACAGACTCTGGTACTTAAATAGAAATCAGCACCGCCAATATAATGCTGTTGCACGAACGAAAGAGGCTGCAAGAGACTCATAAAAACCGCTTCTCTTATGCAGGTCGGAAAACTTTTGGTACAGACTTAGGACACCATGATTACATCCTCGTGGGTGTAAATGACCCCTTTATCGCCATCCACCACTTGTCCATGCCCTTTGAGAATCCTGCACACTCGACAACAAAGCAACGAGCTAAGAACAGGATTGTTTCTAAGCAGAGAGAAAACACGCTGATGCTGCAATCTTTCGATAGTAAATGAACATGAATATTTACAATATGTCATGAATATAAATATCTAATAAAAACATAATATGCTCAATAAAATACCACCAGTCTTGAGAGCTACTTCATGTATTAACTTCACTTGCCATTAGACATTTTAAAACCAGTTTGATCATACGATGGACAATAACAGAGCAGTAGTATGTGAAAGCTAAACATCGAGCACTAATATAAGGAAAACTCAAAAATTAACCACCTACATTTGAGTAATAAGTTGTTTAAGAAACATGTACTACTGTAACCATCCACAATCATAATGTTACTGAATGGATTCTCTAATTTATGCTGAACCCGTAAGAAAATTGCATAAAGGAGAGTGATGTGAATAAGTGAATAAACATCATAAGCAAATTCGTACCATCTTGTAGTTAACAATCCTTCAACGCCAACCGGACCCCGAGCATGAATCCTGCTTGTGCTTATGCCAACCTAGTCAGATACCAAATAGAATCAGACATGTGAGCAAGCCCCTCTTAACATATTAATCAAAATTATCAAAACAACTGTTAAATGAATAAAATACCTCAGCACCTAGTCCAAATCGAGCTCCATCGCAAAATCTTGTGCTCGCATTATGGAAAACAGCCGCACTGCCAATTTCAGTAACAACCCAAAATACATGATCACAAAATTTAATGGCAATATTTGGACAATGAATAAGAGTAAATAATTTACAAAAAGAACAAATAACTATTTCCATACTTTTAATTTCTTCTGTTCAGAGACGAAAACAGGAACTAATAAGCAGATTTCATAATGTCTGAAACTAAAATAATTGAAGTACTCGCTACTTGTACCTGTCTACATGGCTTAGAAAAACTTCTGCAGCTTCGTGGTCTTCTGCTATGATGCAATCAGTGTGTGCACTGCCAGAGGGAAAAAAGAGGTGTGAGGTGTGTGTCTAGAAATATAGACAGAGATGTGAACACACATCTGATCTGAAAAGAAATGCCAACATGCCTTCCATGCTCATGTATATGATCAATAGCCGCACGTACATCATCCACAATTTCAACAGTGCATGACATAGAGTTGTACTCATAATGAAATGAACGTGCCTCTGGAATACCCAGCAAGGAGGCAGCCCTTGGTCCACCATATAAAGTGACACCTGCAAAAGATGAATGCCGGTTACCTTTTATAAATATCCTTCCAATTGTACACTCTGAAACATGTTTTCTCAAAGTTCTGTTGAAAACACATTTAATTCTTGCTAATACAGCGTACATGCCAAAAATTGGAGATTAGATAATTCCAGAGGCTATATCTACATACAATTGAATCGAGCTAACTAATTAATCTGTTCAAAACTTTTCAGACGTGATAGTACATTGTACTCCCTCCTCTCCCTATAGTCATGAGTGAAAGTCTTTTGCACGGTTACCTTCAGAGCGAAGCTTATTGATAATCTCATTGAGCCTGCTAGGCACCAAGTCCTGGTGTACAAGAAGTGTTTCCTGAGAAAAGCAAAGAGAATATTGTGAGAAAGTACCAAGTCATAATGAGCAAAAAACATTGACACCTCAAAATCTTAACCTGCAGTAATACAAAAAATGAGTGATCAAATATATTATCATCTGCAACAAATAAATAACACAAATTACCATTGCATTACAGGCTGCAGGGTAATCTAGTTTTGCATCCAAAACGATATGCTTTGCCATATCCATATCAGCAGACTTGTCGACAAATACATGGCAAATTCCATCTGAGTATCGAAAATGCATCTTTATATCAATATCCAGCATTATATGCTCGCTGAGAATATTACTAGACTAGAGCAAGCATATACTGAATAAATAAGATTCCTTGCATAATTTATCTCACCAGCATGGCCCAGAACAGGAATTTTAGTTGCTGCCTTGATTTGAGAAACAAGCTTATTGCTTCCTCTTGGAATTACGAGATCTATTACTTCATCAAGCTGGCACAAAAATGTAAATGCCGAGTTTAACTTCAGTATAGGTATCAATTATCATTTCCAAGTTCACATGCATCAAAATCCGTCATTAATATAAATCCATCTACCTTAAGCAGATCTGGAATCTCATCTCTTGAGGTCACTAGTCCAATGAGTCTTCCACCAACACTTTCTGGGATGGCTTCAGTAATTATCTATACATAAGACAAGGATGACGGAACTTTAAAAGAGATTTCGTTGCATATATTACATGAGCAATCATTTAACCTTACAAAATTAAACCTTGTGCAGAATTGCATTTGATCGTCTAGCCTCCTTTCCCCCTTTCAACAAAAGCCCATTCCCACTTCGGATTGCCAATGCAGCTATCTATTCAAATTTTACAAAAAAAGG
The DNA here is from genome assembly GCA_035584115.1 of Cedrela odorata. Taxonomy (NCBI): domain Eukaryota; kingdom Viridiplantae; phylum Streptophyta; class Magnoliopsida; order Sapindales; family Meliaceae; genus Cedrela; species Cedrela odorata. The sequence goes on along the minus strand of JAXCLQ010000006.1, from coordinate 3,477,533 downwards.
AAACCTCGTTATAATGAGCAATAAAGCTGCAAATACATTAGCCGAACGAGGCCATAATCCCATCAAAACTTGTACAGATGAATTCATAGATTACTTGGAAGCTTATGGAAAGAAAAAAAATATTTATATATATGCATATATTTAAAATTACATTGCACAATATATATCTTCAAAACAAATCAAAATGGTAAAAGTTTTTCATGTGTGGATGACTAAACCTGAGCCAATTATACCATAATAGAGAGAAGGAAGAATTACATATTACATATAGATAGTAAATCTGCTTAAAATTCTTCGCACTATAAATTGATACGAAGAAGCACAAAATAAGGTTCAGGGCAATGGTTTTTTTTTTTTATTAGAGAGAATAACACCGAATGGAAAAAATTAATTCCTTGTCAGCATCTTAAACATGTAATAATCCTAATTATATTTAAACTGTGGATCACATTTACCTGCACTAGTGCGTCAGGTCGAGACTCAAAAACTATCAGAAGAACACCCAAGGGGCATGAAGTTTTCTCTAAGAGAAGTCCATCCGCAAGCTGATGCAAAATGATCATCGGAGACATCTCAGATTATTGTTCAAGGTACAGGATTATGATAGTCAAGAAGATTCATAAAATTTGCCAAAAACGTAATAACCATTAAAAATAGTTTCAGGCACAGACTGCAGATCATATGTTTCTCACAGAATTTCCATGAAAACTGAACTAAGCTGCTTATGAGGCGTTTCAGCCAAATCTTCTGCTAATACTGTGAATAGATTTAAAATTCCAACCGTGTCCATCTCTAGGTGTCTCATCACAATAACAAAGCCTTGGACTTTTAATACATGAAAACCTATTTCTTACCTTGGTTCTCTTCAGAACTTGACCAATTGGGTCCTCCATGTTTGCAAGCACACGAATAGAGTTTGCCAGGCTTGAAATCTGTCAAGTACAGTACACTTCTCAAAAAAAGAATTTGTAAACTGACACATTTCAATCACAAAATACAAGAACCTAATTTGTTTGAAATAAATAGAGCTTAGCTAAAAAACTTAGAAACAGTCAAATGTATCAGCAATGTCTTGCCTTCCCAGGCTTCAGAGCCAGCCGTGATATCAAGGATTTATCATATCCACACTGTTCTGCAACAGCGATATCAGCTTCATTTTCAGTATTGATCAAATTTTCATTAGCTTCTAAGGCATCAGCTATGTCTAGCAATATCTTTTTCCTATCATCAGATGATATGGCCTGTAGAAGAGGTATTACAAAGATATTAATATACTGAGTTAAAAAGGAAGATATTGCACTTCCAATTGTAGAGGAAATGCGAAATCTCCATCTAACATAAATTATTAAGCTTTGCAGTTGTGATGCAATAGGATGTTACCTGAAGTCGTCTGGAACTCTCCCTGGCTGAAACTGCCATGTCCCGCACACCAACTTCATTGACTGGGTCCAAAAGATGCGCATCTTGGTGAAAAAGGGTACCAATACGCTCTCCTTGCAGAACTTTGATTACGTTCTCATCAGAATACCCACTTCAAAAAAAATAAAAAATAAACAAATAAACAAATTATTGCACTTGTGTTTAATATATATTTAAAGAAATAACACGACCAAAAGTGCTATATTCATATTGATTGTTCAGTAATATATAAAGGGATACTTGAAAAATTAGACGTTTGATGTTACCCTATGTTGACACAAAGTATTATAGTAAAAGCAAAAGTTTACCTGGTGATAACCACAGGGATGCCGGCATAAGCTGCATTGACAGCAGCTTTAACTTTGGCGGTCATGCCGCCTCTTCCCAACCTAGACTTGTCTCCAAAAGTTATTTCACTTTGATGCCTTTCCTTAATGTACGTATGGATTAGCTTTGACTGTGGGTCGCTTGGAGGGCCACTATAAAGACCCTCTACATCACTCAATAGAACAAGAAGATCAGCTTTTAACTCCAAAGCCAGTAGAGCTGCTAAGCTATCATTATCCCAAAATATACCAGAAGAATCCTGCAAAGTGTGAACATTGTCAGAACTGTAAAAATGGTGCATATATCAACTAAGGAGACAGTTCAGAGTGGAAAAGAACGAGTGTTAAAAAGATTCACAAATCCACCCCCTTCTTTTCTTTTGCTAGCTAAAATTTCTACATCAGACCTACCCAACATTGTCCCACCTCTTTACAACTAAAGATAACCCTCAAGGGCGATAAGAACCTGGACAGAATGATGGGGAAAAGAACATTTACAAACTTAGTAAGAAAGGGATATCTTCAGACCCTCCTCTATTCAAGATCGAGCAGTTGTCTAAAAGAAACCAAATCGACTACCCAGTAAAAGCTTCTAAAGATGGTAAGTCCCTGCAAGTATTTCTGTGAATGGCTACCATTTATTGGCCTGCTTTCATAATTGAACAAATTAACCCTAATGTTTAATATTAACTACCAAATGAACATTCATATTTATGAAAAATGATACAGACATTACGTGTTAGTACAGATCTGGTTTCCCTGTTAAGACATTGACTCAAGGCTAGCACATTAGTACGTATAACCAACATGAGTTCTTTCCTTGTTCTCTAACATAGGATTTTTATGCATTTTGGCGAAAAGAACAAAAGCTATGAAGAGTTCTGCTCTCTTAGTGTCAGAACTTGATAGCAGAGGGAACTCATAAGACCATTTTCCAGGTACCTTTTTTCCATAGTGCTGTAGGATTATTGAATTCTCAATTAGAGGGTGATGTTTTTTGATTTCTACTAACACAGAGATCATATTTAATTTGAAAAGATAAAAATAAAATAAAGCACAAGACATGACAAACCCAAGTCATTAAAGGAAAGATTCCCATATTGAAAAGTGAATAGAGATATGTAACGTGCCTCATACGGAGCTTTCCTTGTACTCACAGCATCGTTTTCATTAAAAACGGGAATCACCCTTAGAGATAACAATGATTTTACCGTTTCACTAAGTTGACTTCTAAAATCTTTATCTCTAAAGTCATTATCTGTTACAAGAAGCTGTGCTGAGGTCACATCTAGCTGCAATGAAAAAAAAAAACCCAACATAATTAGTCCAAAATTCAAGGAACAAATTAGGCTGCAAAATAGATGAAGAAAAAGTATCTTAAATACCTCACTAAACAGTGTATCATAGAGAGCCATGAGAGAATTTTGGCCAACAGCAGCACAGGCCTTCCCATCAAGTTCAACTTGTGGTTTTTGGAGATCAGCAAAGCTGTGAGAAATGAACAACTATTGAATACATAAATCGGCATGAACACCAACTTTTCAGGTCAAGAAATTCACTATGTACATCTAATACTATTTGTTTGGTGAATAGAGGCCACAGTGTCAAACTCAGATACTCTGATTCATATATCTCCATATTAATAAAGGAACCTGGAGAAGGTAAAGAAGGAAAAATAAAGACCTGCTGTTAATTAATCTCCTGTATCTAAGCCTTTGGCGACCTAGGCCAACAGCACCTGATGACACCAAAATAACTTCATATCCTTGCAAATTCAATTCTTTAATCTGCAATTACATTTAGAGTTATAAATCAGTATAAATGTCACAAGCTCCAAAAATAGGAAACAAAAATCTTACCAAGACCCTTTCATTACTATATAAATATAAATGGTGGGCATATCATACCTGCTCACAGAGCGCTCCTAGTCTTCCAAGTGCTAATCTTCCATCACCCCGAGTAACAACAGCAGTTCCAACCTTAAATTGGAAGAGAAAAATTAATTAACATGTAAATGAAACCAACCTAGAGCTGGATGTGTGCCTGTGTAGATGTCTCTTAAGTAAGATATAATACACAATCACATAATTTCAGTAAAAATGACAGGAATTCCTATGACCCAAAAGCTCCTAACCAAACACATTTTCCTTGTTTTCAAAAATAAATAAATAAACAAAGAGAGAGAGGGATTCTTTGTCATTTCATTGTTTATTATGATTTAGTGGTGATCATTGATTAAACCAAATATATATATTTTCAACAAAATGCATGAAAACAAACGAAACTCAAATATGGATTTAATGAACCAAAATGGTCATTTATTGTAAACAAAACTACAACTTTCGTTTCCTTTCATTTTCATTAAAAGCTTGACAGCAATCATACACAAACAAAGTTATCAAGCCTAAACGGAACTCAAAACGAAAAGACAATATCAGAGCCATTAATGCAATCAAACGTACAAACATATTATTCAGCCATATTCAGATTTCCATGGGAAAATAAATAATAAAAAACCATATCACTGGAAAATAAAATATTTAAAGCGTAACTTCAACAAACCTTGACAACGAGACGCTTAACGTCCTTGACAAAAGCTCGAGAAGAATCCATGGGACTGACCAGGTTGAACTCACCCCGA
>JAXCLQ010000006.1:3451552-3473047 GCA_035584115.1 Cedrela odorata | reverse complement strand
GAGGGGATATTAATATCTGGAGTTTGTGTCGTATTAGAAATGATACGCGGCGCAAGTAGATGCATTTTGGAGGTCACGACAAAAAAGACTGATTGGTTTTATAAAGTAGAGGTTAAAGATCCGTGTTCTGCGGCTGGTCAGAGGTTATGTAAATTTTACAGCTGAAATTGTGTGACATTTTGCGGGGGCAGTCACTGTCCAACGATTTCTTCTGCAAATTTAAGATACGATTTTGTGGAAGAGATATCTTGAATCTTTAAACTAAAAGAAAATTTCATTGTCCTGTAATATAAATTATAATCAAAACTCATTAACTAATTTATAATCGATCTCGTATTCGCTATTATTTAATATAAGAGTCCCATTGATAACATGTTATTAGGCATTCATTTTATATTTATTAATTTGTTGTTGAAATTTATATATTTTGAATAGTCAATTACGCGTTATACCTTATCACCACTTTAATACTTTAATCTTCATAGTTATTGATAAGGTATTCTCTATGTTACCAACATCGACTATTATTATTATTATTATTTTTAATTATAAAAAATTCAACTCAAATTCCTCAATAACTTACCTGAATTTGAAACACAAATCTTTTATATTGTCCAGAAAAAATAAAATTATATCAACTTGACATTGTAATGTAACCCTTGAATGCAAATAAATTACCATTTAATTATATCCATATTTATAATCCTTGTAAGGGTCAATGTCCGCTACTTATTTTGATTAGATTTCAAAAACCTCATTAGTGAATCATTTGTGCAGATTCCTAGCACCCTAAAACAGGGAGAAAATGACAGTTCTCTAGGCGCATGTGTGTTTGATTGAGAAAAAATATAAGAAATTCATCAAATCCTTAGACGGGTATTAGCAGACAGTTACTATTACTAACAGATTAAATACAAAAAGTACTAAAGCCAGTGCATATTTACACCACCGAAGTTCATGCGAGCGCAATTTCAAGACCTAAAAATATCACACTTGGCGTTAATATTGGTTTTCATTCCCTTTGCTGATATTTGGTCTTCTAAAAGCCGCAGGCCAAAAACACCTAAGCTAACCCATAAGCAACCTTAGTATAATTACTTCTACCATCAGAAGCACTTCCTCCTAAAACTTGCTTTCAAAATGCACGTCTCAAACTCTTTGCTGAACTCAATCACAACCATATGAAATGACCAATCTCAAAACAGACAAAAACTTTTACTTCCAAACACATGTGATTATCATATTCTCATATTCCTCGGGAAGTTTGAAATTAGATTTGAATGGACCAGGATTATGGAAAGAACCAGACCTTGATGAAGATTGCCAGAGCCATTTGCAAAAAGAACGAAGCAACCACCAGCATTGTAAGATCATTTCCCTCTATATAAGATTTGAGGTTGAAGGCAACAAAGCAAGATGAGACGGTACCGGCAAGAAGTATGATGATCCACCGGATAATCTCAATGGGAATAAGCAGAAGAAACTGTAAAAAATAAATAGATAAAAAAATATATACAATATGTATTAGATGATCTTGGGAATACTAGAAAACACTAAAAATGAATGAACTAATAAAATCTCAAAGGTTTCAAGAAAACATGAACGGTCCCTTGTTCAACAAAATTTTTAAAGGCGATCTCTAAAATTTATTGACACCAAGAACAACAATGTTCTCAAGGTTAAATTATTGAACTTAAAAAATGAAAATTGAATCAAAAAGTGAGGATATTTCTTTCTTCTTAAAGAAACACTTTCAGTAAAAGGGAATACACTCACAGAGCTCACAACGAAAACAAAGAGAGAATATCCCCACAGGCACCAAAACCGAACAAGACTAGCATTTGAGCCCATGTACCGAAGCAAAAAGTAATATGCAACTGGCACTGCTATTGCATAACCGTAGATGGAACATGCTGCTACATTCATGTAGCCGACATCAAAGCTCCAAGAAGCACTGCTGTTGGTATGTTTTTGCATGAGGTATGTGGCACAGTTTCCAAATGCTGCAAGCATCAATACCAATGTAGTGGAGATCCAGATAAGCCCATATCTAACATGTCAAAGAAAAATAACTAATAATGAGCCCACACATTAGACTTAAAGGAAATTTATAAATCAGTCATTAGAATGCCAACAACTCAAAAAAATTGGATACCCAGTACCATCTATCATTCCAATTACAGAAGTTGTATAAAGCTGGATTTGTCTACTTGTAGATGAATAAAATGACTATTAGAAACACAACAATTTATGATTCACAACTTCTTATTTTGCATATACAGAAAGGAGTACTACCAATATGTCCCAGTTAGTTATAAGTAAATTGCAATTTCATGTTCACAGAAACCTCTCAGTTCTACAATGTTTCTAGTCTGAATATTCTCACAGATCTTATTGCCTCGTTGTTTATGATCTTACACACAGTCCCAACTCCATTATCCTCTCCTCAAGAATATACATACTCTGCTCCTAAAGAGTTTATGTATGCATTTGAAAACATGAAAGATTTCTCTTGGCAAAATTTTGTTTTGTATCAATACCAAAAGAAAAGAATCAAAAGATTGTCTATCTGTTTCAACATAAAGGCAACAAAAGAAAGTAAAAACTGCATAACTCACAGATCGGGGTTAGCATCAATTTTGCTGAAAAAATCTCCAGAACCGGGATATATAGAACTTATCAATCTGTTTATGATAATGTCTGTATCCACATTAAAATAATGCGTGTAGGATGAGATATTAAAAAATCCCTTCCAATTGTTTGCTGATTGTTGCTCAAATTCTTCTGCAAGAGTGCAAAGACAGGCATAGTTAAATGTGAAGGGTAATATAATAGCAGTCTCAGTAAGCCAAGAAAAAAAATACATCACAACATACATACCATCATTATTTGCATCTGAATACACTGCTAGTAACTCTGAAATGGGGAATTATGCAATTCTTAGACCCATTTATTAAAGTATCAGAGTCCTACTTTAGAGGATAATCCTAGAACATAAAAACACCAGCAGCAGGACATGATCAAATAACCCATTTCTATCCTCTTCTCATCCCTTCCACACACCCCCAAAAGAAAAAAAAAAGATAAAGCACTCCAGAATATACCTTCCACGTTCCCATTCCATCAAACAAACTAGGACATTCTATTTGGCCATGACTTTCATGAGATATGATGTCTTTCAATGTGGCCATTTTACTTAAGAAAATTTAAAAGACATAAGGGGCATAACCATCATGTTAAATCGCATATAGCTTCAAAATTGCAGTAACAATTAAATGAAATGAAAAGCTTATAATATAACCCTTTTCAGGGGTATGGTAAACACAACTTATTTGTAAATCTTATTTCATGTTCTGAAACCCTTTTTGTAATTTATTACATATTCATGCATCAGCGGCAAGCAGAAGTTGCATTATTGTTTCTACCCATTTGTCATTATATCATTAGACATATGTGTTTTTCGGAAAATTTAACAAGAAAAATTCTAATCATTCACATCACTTAAGTGAGCCATGTTTTCTCATTAAAGCATGAACACATTAAAATCAACAGAAAAGAGCATACCACTTGGGCTTCCAAGAGTTTGATAACCCTGTCTGCTTCCTCCTCCTCCATTAGTTGGGGGGTTTGTTTGCATATTTGCTTTGGGGACAGCAAATGAACAAGAAGATTTTTCTCTTAATTCATAAAGTTACGAAGCACTTCAATTGCAACAAAATAAGTTCATATATAATACCCATACCTTCATAGTTCGTAGTTTTACTTTCTTCGCTGACAACAGCCTACAAGCAAGAAAAACAAACTTCTTATGTGACAAAAACAGTAAGAATGAATCTCAATCATCCATAACTGAAGAACCATTAATACTTCAATCCCCTATTCACTATTCACTAAAACCTATCATTGTGTAACTATATATAAAAGAGGATCCTATTGCGATTAACTAAGGAAAAAAGTTTGTAATTGCTGCTATCGCGAGTTATTGTCACACAGGATATATATATAGTAAGTTATTAATACCTTCCAAAAATGCCTAAAATCCATAACTATAATAACGTCTAGTGTTTAAATTACATCAGAAGAAATAAATAAATCAAAATATACATTTAGCAACCAGTATTTCAAAGGTTAAAAAGAAATTAACAGCATGAATATTAAATCAACTAATTATATTCACAAATTACGTGTAACGTTTCCGCTTTTACAAACACTACACAACATAATTACAAAACAATGATCAATCTCGATCGCTTGATTCACCGAATCACTCTTTTCTTTCAGATTACACTAAATTTATCTAATTCAAACAAAAAATGAAGAAGCAATATTTCAGAGATCATAAGAAAAAATAAAGTTGATATGACAATGAGATTGAATCAGAGCTTACAGGAACTGAACCGAGTAAATGACTTGAGGGAAGGTTATTGTACGACTCGTCCATGATGAGCACGAGAGGGATTGATCGATCAACTGAACGAGACTTTGCCGCTGCTGCTGCTTAGACAGACATTATGGATTTAGGAGAGGGATCGGGATTAGAGAATAAAAAAATTAAGTTAAAAAGCGAGCCCTAAATGTTGCTTTTCGTACTATGAACGATAAAAAGACCCAACACAGAAGACGAGAAAGAGAGAGAGAGAGAGCAAGAGAGTTAAGACTAGACTGGCCAGTATTGGCTTAGGCTCTGAAAAAAAAAAAAAAATTGCACGCACGTCCCACGCGTTTGTCTGTTAGTTTACAGTTAACACGGGCCTTTTTGTCTGGTGAATTTGTGGGCCGGATCAAAACTGGTAGCAAAAATAAGAGTGGTCCAAAATGCACCAATTATTCGTTAATATAAGTATTTTAAAGCCAAATAGGGATCGTAACTATTTAAAAAATAAAAAGTGGTATTATCAGAGTATGACTGGGTTACGCGGTGTGCTCTCAATAAGTTTCTTGGGCGTCAGAACACTTGGATACGGGCTCTGTGATTATAAAAAATTTAAGTAGTGTTTAGCCGCACGTAAATGGAGGGGTGCCGGGGCGTAGATTTAAATTTTATGTGGCTTTAGCATCAGTTAAAAACAGTGGGGTGCACGGGTTACAGACTAGATCCTTTCACTCAAAACGCTGGGGGTGCAAGCGGTGCGAACTTATGGCATGACCCGTCAATCAATACTAATACGAGTTTATAGCCAATTCAAATTAATTATTAATATACAGACGTATTATAATTAATAATCACGATTCATATTGTGAATTTTTAACACGTAGGTATATTTTAAAAAAATAAAATATTTAAATAATTATAAATTTAATTTATTTATAATTTAATATATATATTTTTAATATTTTAAAAAAATATGTAGTCATTTTTAAAATAAACTTTAATAATGTTTAAGTATATATTATATATATTTATAAAAATATATTAAAACATACAAAAAGTATAGTAAATAAGTGACATGATTATAAATAGTTTAATTTAATTAATATTTTAGATTTTTAATATAATTTTTAAACATATTACATCATAAATTAAAATTTTATTATAAAAATATATCATAATATATATATATAATATATATTAAATGAATGACATAATTGTAATTTATTTAATAGTTGATAATTGTTTTAAATTAAAATTTTTAATTTTTGATATAATTATTATACTAATTAAATTCGACTGAAATTTTATTTAACACATTGTGAATATAACTAAACAGTGTAATCGGAATTATGGCGGAATTGTCACTCGTGGCTGATTAGCTCTGGCTTTGGCTGGGCTGTGCTGCAAATATATTTGTACTCATTTGCCATTCGGCTTTGAGGTCATGTGCTCTACTGAGTGGGTGGGTCATGTGATAGTCATTAATACTTCATTTCCTCTCTCTTTGTCAACCAGCCGGCCATTCAAAATGGGGTGGGTCGAGTTTTTAATTTTAAAAGTGACACGAATATTAAAAAAATATATAAATAATAATTTATATCTATTTTATTTATAAAAAAATTAAATAAATTGTATCTATATTGATGTATTTTTATTAAACATCACAGCAACGCAATTAAAGGATTGGATGCATGATGTTTGTTAAGAAATAAATAAATAATAAATAATATTAACAGTGGAAAGAAAATATGGAAATATATGTATAGCTGCGCGTGTGAGAATACAAAATTTTAACGAGGTGTTTATAGAAATACTAAAAAAATGTGGGATCACGAGGCGTGTCAAAAAATATAAAGGTTGGTAGAAAATATAAAAATTAAAATAAAATATATTATATAATTAATTTTCTAAAAAAATAAAATTATTAAAATATTCTTTGAGCCCGGTTCGAGGGGGACGTCTAGTGTGTGAGAGTGAGACCAGCGTAATAATAGGGACAATGATAACATAAGCAACAGAAATCATATTCTGTTGTAATAAAAGTCTAACAAACATTTTGGTTCTGGGCTGCATCCAACTCGAGTAACAAAAATGTTTCTCCCTCGCTTCTCTCTGTTTCTCTCCCTGCTCCTCTCGTTTTCTCTTCCTCTCCACTCCAATCCTTACCTCTCACCCACCATACTTTTCCAAAATTACAAAAGCATGCTCCTATCCTTCAAAATTTTCACTTACATCCCTCCCCAGCCACTGCTTTTCTCCACGCCAGCCGAGTCCTTCTTCTTCTCTTCTCTTCTCAACAGCACTTTTATCACTCAAGACCCAGAACAAGCCCACATCTTTTTCATCCCCTTTTCCTCTAATACCTCCACACGTTCCCTCGCACGTGTCATCAATGCCATACGAAACGATTTCCCGTTTTGGAATCGTACTCTCGGCGCCGATCATTTTTATGTCTCATGCGAAGGTTTTAGTTTCGGTAATGACAGAAATGTCCTCGAGTTGAAGAAAAACTCGATTCAGATCTCCTGTTTTCCGACACAAAGAGTCAACTTTGTGCCGCATAAGGACATCACTTTACCCCCACTCGGGGTTCCCCACGCGCCGACGAACAAGGCAAAAGCGTTTCTGGGTTATGCTCGATACGGTGCTATCAAAGAGCATACTTTGATCAAAGGGTTGAGTGATGATCCTGAGTTTCTAGTGGATTCTGAGCCGTCAGATCATTTGACTTATGAGGAGAGACTCGAGTTAAGCAAGTTTTGTTTGTTTGAGTTTGGTGAGGGGAACGTTTCTGGAATTACTGATGCGGTGCGTTTTGGTTGCGTGCCCGTCGTGATCACTGACCGTCCGATCCAGGACATGCCATTGATGGACGTGCTGAGGTGGCAGGAGATCGCTGTGTTTGTGGGGTGGGACAAAGATAAAGGTGGGGTTAAAGTCAATGAATTGAAGCGCGTGTTAGATCGCACATGTGGGGATGAAAGGTACGAGGAGGTGAGAGAATTGTGTGTAACTGCAGGTCAACACTTCGTGTGGAATGAGGAACCACAACCATATGATGCCTTCCATATGGTGATGTATCAGCTGTGGCTGAGACGACACACTATCAGATATGCACGCAGAGAAATGGCATAAAGAATTTGGTTTAACTAATTGGTCAAAAAATAAAACGGTGAAAATAAATAAATCAATAAAATTTATTTATTTATTTAAATTATGTACCATGGGTTGTAATAATGCTAGTACCACCATGTATTGTACGTGAAAATTACCAATCTTGTAATTGCAATTGAATTGAATTTATTTTAATTTTCCAAATGTTTGTTTAATTAAAATCACGATAAATATGTTTTGTCATGTCCAATCAAATTCCCTGAAAATTTTGAAGTACATTAAAAAGATACAGCGCGATGCACCAGATTTAATTTTATTTAAGTACGTTAAAAAATATTGCGTGATGCTTCCGCGGAAGTATTGGATTCCTAATTTGTTTTAAGGTAAGCAAATAACTAGGCATCCTTCCAACCCCAATCCCACTATCATCCTCTTTACCAGCAGATCAACCACCACTTACTATCCCTCGCCGCCTTAAACAGCACCAAAACGGTATCTCCCTCTTCGTTTTATAGGTCCGATATGTACACATACACAAGTGTGTGCACCTGTACGTGTTTTCATGTTATTCTCTCTGTTCTGGTTGCTGAAAAGTTAGTTATTTCTGTTGATTTCAGGATTTTGAATTGAGATTCAAATCGAAATGGCGGAAGGTAAAACTGTAATTCCATATGAAGAAGCAATGGATACTCTGTCTTCTCTTATTACGAAACGTACTCGTGCTGACAAGAGCAACAATGGAGATCGGTTCGAACTGCTTTGCGATTATGTCAAGGTGATTGAGCCTAATAGTTGATAGAAGATTTGAATATTCATTTATTTTTTACTTTTTTACTTTTTGCTTCGGCAAATTGTATTGAGATTCAGCCTATTTTGCTCTGTAGATTTTGGACTTAGAGGAGTCAATTTCACAGATGAAGATTATTCATGTTGCTGGCACCAAGGGAAAGGTAACCAAATTTATGTTTTGATTCATCTCTGTTGTATTTTTTCTGTTAAACCTAGTTCTCGGGAGAGCTTGACATGGATGAATTCTACTTTAACAAACTAGTTCATTTTTTCTTTTGGGACTTGATAGGGATCCACCTGCGCATTTACAGAATCTATACTGCGTAATTGTGGCTTCCGGACCGGGCTTTTTACTTCCCCTCACCTCATTGATATCCGGGAAAGATTTCGTTTGAATGGGTAAGTTCTTCTATTCCCTGTGTGGATGTATCTTCATTTGTTATACATTGGCTGTGAAATTGATATTAAGTTCTCTATGAACTAGACTCATGTTGCTTTTTCATCACTATTACTCAATTTTCTACTGTTTGATTGTCAGTTCATACTGGAAAGTGGTAGTTATATAATTCTGGTTCTTTTGATTATTTGGTCTGGAACTGTTTTCTGTTTCATTTCTAACTGATGGTTCATGTTGGTTCTTAAATGATTGGATTATTTCAATTGTTGCGAGTTTTCACATGTTGCTAACTCTTGGGCCTTACGACGTGCCACTCCTTACTCAATATGCCTACTGTGTTTAGTTTGAGCTCCTAGTTCTGCAAGTTAATTTTGGCTGTTCACTCAGGGTTGACATAAGTGAAGAGAAATTTTTGGCATATTTTTGGTGGTGTTATGACAGACTTAAGGTATGTTCTCCCCATGTTTACTTTGTTTATATATAATTCTATCCCCTACTCAGGATTTCTATATTTTCCACCCAGAAATATCTGTGACCTGGTTTGTGACCTTGCAAGTTCTTGAATTAATGCATCTGGATACATTTACTTAAATATTGAAGGAACCACTCCTATTCTTGCATTAAATGTTTATGTGCTGCAATATCATCATATTGATCCACGACTAAAAGAGTTGCCTATATTACGCCATTTGTCTTCTTTTGTTTGGGACAATGGGTTTTCACGATGTGTTTATTTTGGTTATTTCCTTTTTCCCTTTTGGTATGCAGGAAAAAGCTACTGAGGATGTACCAATGCCTTCTTACTTCCGTTTTCTTGCATTACTTGCCTTCAAAATATTTTCAGCAGAGCAGGTTTGATATGCAGCATTAATCTTTCATATATGAGCTTCTTTGATATGCCATTTCCCCTTGTTCCTGAATAGTACTTCTGTCTATGAGTGGAATGGAAAATCATACTTTTTTTTCTTTTGTGCAGGTAGATGTTGCTATATTAGAGGTTGGATTAGGTGGAAGGTTTGATGCAACAAATGTGGTATGTTTAATTGTTGTTTTCGTGAAGAAATTTATATGTTCGTCACACGTTGAATTGCTTTATCATGACCATCATTCTAAGATACATTATTATTGCTGAAAAGTTCTAACACAGGTAATGTCCATTATTTTCCAGGTTCAGAAACCTGTAGTATGTGGTATATCTTCCCTCGGATATGACCACATGGAGATTCTTGGTTAGTTCTATATCCTTATATTTAGGTAACTTCTCGTAGTTAATGTGTATAATTGGTAAATAGAGCTGAAATGATAGAATGGAAATTATGGTAAAAGCATGTCTGAAAGTGTTAGATGCTAGTCAAATATGATGCTACTTTAAGATTAATTAGGTTTATTATATTTCTAATTTCCTTTTTTTTTCCTTTTCCTTTATCTGGCTATAAACAGGATATACACTTGCAGAAATTGCATGGGAGAAGGCTGGTATCTTTAAGGTGTTCTATAGAATTACATTTATCTGAAGCATAAATTCTATGCTTACAGTTATACTTTTTCCTTGCAACAGCTGGTGTCCACCTTGTTACTTCTCTTTATGTTTCTCTTTCCATTTCTTGGTGCAGTATGGAGTTCCTGCTTTTACTGTTCCTCAACCCGATGAAGCAATGCATGTACTTGAAGAGAATGCTTCTAAGTTGGATGTAGGTTGCATATTTTTTCATTAGTAACATTTTTTTCCTGCAGAAATGGAAAATGCGTGACTTAGTTAGTACTTAGCTGCAAATTATTAACATTAACTTGTTTAAGTCAATTTGAGTATCCATACTAATCCTAAACTGAGATACCTATAAAAAACTGGTGTCTGTTTTGGAACATACAATTTAAAACTGTTTGTGCAAGTTTACACTACCTGATTTTGTAATGGCATTTTCTTAGACCTTCGTTGGCCTTCCAGTAATTCAAGTCATAAGTCTTATTGCATTTTTACTTGTTCTTAAGATTTTGAGGGTTGTTCCTCTTAGGATTTTCAAGAATTTCCAAGTCAGGTACAACCTTGTGGATAAGAATTTGAGGCCTTTCATTTAACAAAAGGTGCCCTTTTGTTTGCTTCATGTTCTAAGCACATTTGCCCTCTTTCATTTAACAACCTCTGTTTGTTCAAGGTTCTTAAGACAAGTGAATAATTACATTTCGCCAAGTCAAATGCTATACTTTTGGTTCTCCTAGTAGAATCATGTTATGTTGCATTGTGCATATAGAAAAAAATGAGAAGGGGCAGTCTTAAGTGGAGAGCTGAGAAAATCATACTGATGACAGGTACCTCTTCATGTGGCACCACCATTGGATTCTAGCTTGCTGAATGGTCTGAAACTTGGGCTTGAAGGAGAGCATCAATATGTAAATGCTGGTCTCGCCATTACACTATGCTCGACTTGGCTTCAGAGGACCGGTCATCTTGAAATCAACTACCTGGATCAGACTGTAAGTTCTTTTCTGCACATCTTGTTTTGTTCAATTATTTTTTCTTTTCTTCTGTTTATATATCTGCATGGAGCAGGGTCCGCTGCCTGAGCAGTTCATCAAAGGGCTGACAATGGCCAATCTGCAAGGACGGGCTCAGATTGTTCGTGATCCATATATAAACTCTGAAACATCTGGGGATATGGTGTTCTATTTGGATGGAGCCCATAGTCCTGAAAGCATGGAAATATGTGCAGGATGGTTCTCTCTGGCTATTAAGGAGGACAATCAACAAAAGACCTTGGATTTTCAACCGCCAGATAGTTCTGGATCTGCAAATGAATTACTGCCAGGGCACCATGATGGAAGATTGAGAAAGGACTCTACCCAGGTAGAGCAACAGACCACATACTTTACTGATGTTGACCTTTCATTGATATGTCCTTTCTGAAACCGCTGGAGATCTGGTCAAGCAAATTACTACAATACATCAAAACAAATTATTAATAATAGTCAGAAAGAATACATGCTCTTGGCTTCAAGTACATGCTTTATCCATTGAACATGCTATATTTGAAAAAGGCCATTTAATCTTGTGTAAATATAATGTTAACTAGTAAAAAGATGAGTTGAACTGAACTTAACTAGTAACATTACATATGATATTTGCTTAAGCTTTCTGCTATCATCAGACCAAAAACTTGTATTACCTTCAATTGACTATTTTATCTTGGTATTTTTGTACTTGGAGAATATTTGGTCTGCTTTGCATTTCATTTGGATGACGCTGAACTAAAGTTGCTGAGAACTTTATGCAGATTCTGTTGTTCAATTGTATGTCAGTGCGAGATCCTCAGTTGCTTCTTCCACGCCTGATGAAAACATGCGCTAGTCATGGTAAGTATATGGCATTTTAGATATATTCTCATACATTTTTGACTTTTTTTGTCTAACATGAATAGCATATAATAATATGTATAATAAATGGTGGAAGCATTAGAAAGTTTGCTGCTATATTTTTTTCCTAGTTGATCTTAATTAAAGTGAATAGACAGTGATCATAAGCATCCAATACATGTTAAAGTTTGAAAGGCCATTGAATTGAAAAGAAGTGACTTGCAGGAGATATTTCATTTGCAAATTTTCATGTTATTTTTGACATTGTTTAACTTAAACATTGAATTGATACTGTAGGTGTCTACTTCAAGAAGGCACTGTTTGTGCCAAATGTATCTTCGTATTTCAAGGTTGGATCCCATGCATCACCAACTGAGGCTCAAGTCGATTTGTCATGGCAGTTTGCTCTTCAAAGAGTGTGGGAAAACCTCATGCAGGGCGATGAAGGTATCAGTTATATATATATATATATATATATATGCAGAGGACATATTTTGTTAAAATATCATATTGTATAGACCAGACATTCTTAAATAACTTGCAATTAAGCTCTGCATTAATTATGTTATAATCAGTTTATATTGTTTTTATTAATGAGTTGATTTGTTTAGAGTTGGATTGCCTGATTATTTTCCATTATTTACTGCATGATATGTGAATAATTTTCAATTTTCTTTTGTCTTTGATTTATGTATGCATATAAACATAATAGATAATGGTAGCTATTTTTGGTTTGTAAATGAAATTGATTTTTGACTCCAGGAGGGGAGGCCAAGAATACAGATGCTGGTTCTGAAGATGTGAAAGACAATATGGAATTGAGTGCTAGGAGTTGTGAAAACAGCGCGGTATTTTCTTCTCTCCCATTGGCAATTAAATGGCTCAGGGACACTGTTCAACAGAATCAGTCTCTTCGTTTTCAGGTAATGCTGGCTTTTCAGACAATTTACTTTGAGACTTTATAACCTGCAGAATCATATTTTTTTCCTCTTCAAAAATAAGTTTGCTGAGGGTTGCTAATAATAGTGTTCTAATGGAGTTTTGGATTCTACCCTGTTGGAGTTGTCCTGGCCAATCCAATCCAGCCTGGATACAGGATCATTTGACTTATATTCATTATTTGGATCCATGACTCTTGTATTTGGACACACTGAGATTATAGACAAGTGAAAGTAGATTGAGCTGTTAGGTATCTCATCTTGAAATCTCTTAAGATGATAGGAAAATATTTCGCCATCTTTACCCATGGAGTTGCAACACATGCAATAATTAAATATAAAAAATGGCAAGGTTCCTTTCCAAAAGTTTAAATCAGCTGATGTTCTGTCCAGTTACACCTATGTAGCCACTTGATTATCATTTTTTGAAAATTCCATGGTATCAATGCTTGCCATTAAACGTAATCTTTGTTGGCATGCAAGATCTTTATACTCTATTTAATGTTCTTTTACTGTTTCTGTTACATGATTATCTATAAAATTTTCCTCTTTAATTCATCAGGTCCTTGTAACTGGTTCGTTACATCTTGTGGGTGATACGCTGAGAATAGTCAAGAAATGAGGGAAGTGATCATGTTGGAAGTTCTCTAATTGCAACTACTTCAGAAACCTGTAACATGTACCAGAATCCACGCTGACAAAAAAATTGGATCATCTTGATAAGCTGTTAGTTATTTATGTCAGCATTGATGGTCGGTTGAGAATTACGTTCGTTTGTGATGGTAGAACTTTTCATTATTTTTTAAAACCAACTGTAAAATACAATATTTCCACAGATTATAACTTAAAAGGGGCATTGTGTTTTTCCATGTAAACATCCTGTCTATCGCGGTTAGAAGGATGTATTCTGTGATGCAAAACAGAAAATCCTGAAAATCATCTAATTTTCCTGTAATGCTGGAAAGTTGGCTCTTCATTGAAAAAGAATTTTAGTCTACTTGTTGGTTACATGTTACAGTCGGCGTTTAGATGAAATTTCAAATGTAAATATTTCATTTGGGCCTAAAAATTCAAGACAACTTACAATCATGCTATATTTTCAAATAAATAAGAAATAATAATATATAAAAAACAACTAAATCACGGTCAAACAGTTAATAATCAATTCAATTTTCAACGGAACTGAACCAGATGTATCCAATCAAACCATCATGGAATGTGGTTATTGATCACCCTATTAAAAGCTACATTGTGTTAGACTAAAACATCTGTACATGTTCAGAAATCCTATCCCTAATAACACATTTGCTGCATCATTCATTTCTTTTTTCAACCTCTCTTTGCTCTACAACCATAGCTGAGAAAATCAATTTTGATTTACTAATAATCCCATAGATGAAGGACAAAATATGAAAATAAATTGAAAAAAAAAAAAGATAATAAAATCCTTCAATGAATAATCACACTAATAATGCATCTTCATCCGTGTTCAAAGCATTTGGCGGAGCTGCTGGTTTTCTTTCCTGAGAGACTTAACTTCTTTCATCAACTCAGCTTGGTTTTCCAGAATAGAGCGCATTACATTTGACATTTCCATCTGTACAAATATTCCAAAAAAAAATATGAGATTTTTTTTTGGGTCCAAAAACTAAAGGAAAAACCAAGAATACAACACATAGATACCTCCTGCATGTGGAATTGTCTCAAAATCTCGATATGAAGGTTCCTCATATCTTCATGGATGGATTTTTGAAACGAATCAAGAGTTTCTTCAAGAGTTCGTTGAAAGAGCTGAAGTGTGAAGTTACTTCCCTGCTGTGGATCTGGCTGAGGACCCTTTAGGGATTGTGAGATTCCTCCCTGTCAAAGGAGAAGGCGTGTGAGATGACAAAGCATGAAAAGAGGATCCATCATGCTAGCATTTTTCTGTAAAAGCAAAATAGCTGTTCAAATGCGAACGAAAACTAGTACTGAAGTGAATTAGCATTCTTACATTTATAGCTGGAAGAGTTCCTGGTTCTATTGCAGCTGATGTGCTAGACCTTGACAACAAGCTACTCAATAGTTCTTCCCGGGTTTCAGCACCTGTTTTCTTTGTTTTAGGTGAACCGACTGAAAGGGACGTCGCATCATTGAAGGCAGAAGTAGTGCTAATTCTCTCAGCATAAGTTGAAAATCTTCGAGGTAGAGTTAAAGATGACGTTTTTGGTGATTCAAGGTTAGTTGATCCCATGATGCCTTTTGTTCCAAGAGATAGGGATGTCAAACTACAGGAAAGGTGTTCTGGAAATCCCAATGATGATATCTCCTGGTAAGAAGAGATATCTTTGGTGTGCAAATTTTCATGGCTCGGGTTAGAATTTGTCAGTGAGCTCATACTTGTCTGACTCAGTGGTGAGGACAGATCTTGCAGTTCAGAATACTTTGAACTTGATGTCAGACCACTAGAAGTTGACATCCCAAAACGAGCTGGCAAATTGAGTGGCTGACGCAGGGGGGCAAATTTATCAGATAATTTTTCACCACCCCAAGCTTCTGGAGGAGTGATGGAGGAGTCTTCGCTCTTGGAAGATGGAGCAGGTGTTGACCCTATCAGCGTTAAAGAAGATCTGCTGTCATCCTGCGTAAATGTAGTGACGAAATAAACATCAAGACAATGCCACGAAGACTTTAAAACAACACATCAAGTTCAGCAAAACAATTTTGCTTACATATGCATGAAAAATCTAAAATGACTAATTATACCTATGAGATTGTAGCCTGAAATTCACATTTATATCTGCCTTAAGAGTTGATTAAGAGGAAAAAAGAAAGAAAGCCATTAGAGAAGAAAAGCTTATTTCAACAGCAAAAAAGATATGTACTCATCAATTCTCAGACTGAGAGAGTTGAACTATTGATGATATGGATTAATTTGTAAGTGTACGATAAAGGACAATGTACAAAGCAGGTTCTGTGTTCTTCTAACATGTGTGTACTTGCAGTACTAATTAGTGCATCCACACCAAATTAACAGTGCCAAGGTTGAAATTAATATCTCACACCCAGAAGAAAGAAATAAATATTTCACAGTATAAAGGTACAATCTGGAAATAAGATAGAAAAGAGGTTCAGACCTGTCTAGAAGTTGAACCGGATTTCCAATCAAATATTGGATGTTCATTTGCCCCATCCTCTGCAAACGGGAATCTCCTACTGGATGAAGGAAACAATAGGGAAGAAGGCTTCTTATCAATGGAGAGAAGATCTTTCTTTGCTCCCTCATGATTATCCCACAGCTTATCAAGAGATGGTGTAATTGGCTGAACCTCCACAAGAGGGGAAAACACCTCCATATCGTCCTTAAAATTATAACTAGAACGAGGGGGATGTAATCTCGCCAATGCTCCGCTTGGCCAGAGATGGTTACGCTGTGGTGTTTCCTCTGCTGATGACAGACTGAGTGTGCTTGATACAGAACCAGTACTACTCACTGTATGAGAAGATGCTTCTGCAGAAGGACCTGAACGGCCAATATGACGAGAACCGGATACTGCTGTGGACAGTGATGCACTTGATGATGTCACAGAGGGAAGTGGGTCAGGCATAAGAATAGAGTCTTCAACAGCACCTCCCAGAAGAGCAGTCTCAGCACTACAAGTGCTCTCATTAACAATTACTGGTTTTGCTCTTTGCCAGCATAAACTTGAAACAGCCTGATAAATACTGCAAATACTTAGTATTAACAGAGATTGAAAAACCATGGTTCTTAATACAGAAGTCCACAAACAAACAATAAAGCTATCGCTATCAACCAGGACCTTAGGTTAACAAGAGAAAGGACTCTTAAACAGAATTGAATATGTCTAGACATAACTTATGCACTCAAAGCCAGTAAACCCACAAACTCAAAGTGATTGCATAGAATATGTTGCAAGCCAATGCAAAACAAAAACCAAATGGACAGAAATTTTCAGATTTTGGGATTTTATATTAAAAGATATATATATATATATATATATAAGCACCTCTGAACTACTATAAGCACGAAGAACAGTAAAAGGCTGTGGTTTGCCACGAACATCATAGAACACCACTCGACCATTACTGGTTCCTGCTGCCAGTATCCAACCATCATCTCTAAATGCCAACGATGAGAAAGGTGCCTCATAAGCAATGCAAGACGAGGGTCTTCTAGACCCTGAGTCGTAAGTGTATAGCTTCTTATCCAGCCCAACACTTGCAATTATCTGTCACATGGAGAACATTAGATAACATAATGTTCAAGTACTTTTACCAAATATTCTGACCCAAAAAGGGATTTCACTGTTTCCGAGCTAGCAAACATTTCCCTTCTTGACTTTGTAAATTTAGTGCAAAAAGGAGCTGTGTTAATAAGATAAAGACTAGACCTTATCATTGGATGGCGAGAAACTGATCCCGGCAGTTGGTGCAGAATGCTGTTTCAACCAAGAAACCTGTAAAATGTGATCATTATGAGCCTAAAACATCATTTACAGCCAGAAATAATAAGAGCCACAGTGTGATGAAAATTGGCCAAAGCTGAAATCTGATGAATAGAAGAAAAAGGAGATAAGAGAGATACATGAATGACTTCATTACAGTACAAGTCAGATATTTCCACGAGCATATAAGCAGTACATCTACACTCATTTTAGAATAGATGGTGCGACTTGTGAGTTATTTCAAGGTAAAGATCAGTCTGATTCAACATCTGAAGATTATTTAGAATAAAACCATTTGGTAAACCAAATGGATGTGCTCACTTTGTCTTCTGAATGCACTTTCCAAAATATTGCAATGCCATACACCTCATCTTTCATAACAAGTACTATAATGACAATGACAATACAAGTACAAAATGAACAAAATTTTTCCAATAAGGTATTCGTGATTTAGTTTTGAAAGGATCAAGGTTGGTCCAACATTCTGTAAGTGAGATGAAATTCTTCTCACGCATACAAGTTATTATGCAATACCAGATTCCCTATAATATGCACTTGTTTCCAAAAATAACAATGAAAACATTGCAAACCTTTGGATTACGGCCAGTTGTATCCCACAAATGTACAGTTCCATCATCACCTGCAGTCACCAAAATGTGTCGACTAATCCTTGAATAATCAAGCACCCTCAGTACCTGGCCTTAAAACCATCAGACA
The DNA here is from genome assembly GCA_035584115.1 of Cedrela odorata. Lineage (NCBI taxonomy): Eukaryota > Viridiplantae > Streptophyta > Magnoliopsida > Sapindales > Meliaceae > Cedrela > Cedrela odorata. The sequence goes on along the minus strand of JAXCLQ010000006.1, from coordinate 3,454,927 downwards.
AACAATTAGCTTGGATACCAGAGACTCCAAATTACAAACTCTAGAAAAGAATCCTGCTGCAAGAAACTAAACAACCTGTTTATTAGGGTCCTTCAGTTCAGCAGCTCTTGCTCCGGATGCAAGGTTATGGAGAATAAGATCTCCACTTAAACTGATTGAAGCCAAGTGCTCATCTTTGCAATTGTACATTGCACCTGTTATAGTATTCGTATGACCCCTCAACCATTTGATGCAGCGTTTCCTCTGCAGGTCCCATATTCTTACAACTTGACTGCTTCCCCCAGAACATATATATCTGGATCCCTTGTTGCTAAAACTAATAGCCAATACAGATTCCTAAAAAAATGGAAAAGACCCAACAATAAGTTAATACATTAGACCAAGAAAGTCCATTCCTTCAGAAATATAGAGGTTAGCTTACCACAAGCAACTAAAACCAGCAGAATGAATGACAACTTCGGGAAACCAAAAAATTAAAGCTCAAGGACTTTGACGCACAGAAGACAACTCATAAAAAAGTGGTTTAATTACAAGCCATTGCTAGCATAGGAAAGAGGAAGAAGCCATACGGTGCTCTATCTTTGAATCTCTAGAAGATAGAACAATTGGTACTAGAAGTATAAGTAGACAAATCCACATGCTTGGACTTTAATTCCTCTAGAAGAAAGAAAAGAAGATATTTCAATTTGCAAATATTAATTCCTCCAGATCCTAACAAAACATTGAAATTGACAGCAGAATGGACCTAGAAGAGAGATTACCTCAATATTATCTCCACTATCAGTCCCTGCAACCGGTATCGTCCCCATGCTCTGCCCATTTTTCCTCCACAATGATATCTTCTTATCCTCTCCGGCACTTGCAACTACTAAATCTGCAATAATCATATTCCAAACAAAATCATTAATGAAATAGTAAAAAGCATACTAACCCTCTGGTTAGTTTCTGAGAAAATGCAAAAGAAAACCTGATTCAATATCCCTCTCAACTAAGTCTATCAAATCATTTGCTTTGAGTCCAATGTTTCATTTAGATAGAACAACTAAATATCTTAAACACAAACTATTATTTCTTTATTTCCTCCCACTTATCAACAATCAAACAGATCCTAATCAAAAGCTCAGTCAATTAAGTTAAATAAACTATAATTGATTTAACTAATTAGAATTCTTCATTTAAACAAAATAATTAAATACTCAACACTCAAATGTCGCTCCTTTCAAAATCCTGCAATTTGTTAGCAACAAAACAAGTTGCTAACAGTGAATTCAATTTAAAACCACATGAAGCTAAAAGTGAATTTAAAAATCGAAAAAAAAAAACAATACAAAAACACCTCTAAATCAAAATTATATTTACGAAATGGAAATTTTCGAGAACTGTACAGAGCAGTGCAAAGGTGAGTGAGTGACTCACTGGTGTGATTCCACTTGACGGAGTTGACAAGACAACCAGGGGATGGCGTGTAGCTTAAAATGCAAGGATCCCCAGGCTCATCGGACACATCGAAGAGCTTGACGGTATCTCCGCCGCTCACCGCCAGCGACGCCATTGATGGATCCGCCAAGCTCATCATTATCTACAGAGAATTTGGAACGTAATTCAAATTTTCCCGGAAAATCTTTGTTCAGCGGTGAAGATAGAGAGAGAAATTTGAAAAAGAAAGTGAATTTTGAAAATTTAATTTAATTTATTTATTTATTAAAAAAAAAAAAAAGGCGAACCCTACCTAAAAGAGAGAGGCAAAAATTTAAATGAGTAAAGAGGTAATCAAAGTGGGCGCCTTTATACCCTCTCTAATCATGACCACCTCCTCTTCCAAAACAAAATTATTATTATTATTATTATTATTATTAATATTTACCATTTTAATTATATATTAAGAGAACTCTCTTAAGTAATTAATTTATAGATAATTAATTGATTTAAATTTAAATTGTAATGTGTTTTGTTTCTAAATTTTACTTTAAAAAATAAAAAATAATTATAGCACCAAACATCTGTTCTTATTTAAAAGGTTGCTTTACTTGCATAATACAAAAAAACAACAACAATAATAATAATTGTCCTAGTTAGAGTTAGGAAGCAAGCTTCTATCAATGAAATATAATCTGAATAAACAACCACTTCTTGCCGACTTAAATACAGTAATAGTATACAGACAAATTTGGTAATGTCAAAGTGTTTTTAACTTTCAATTTGTTTTCGATTTCTTTTTTTTTTTTTTTTTTTTTTTTTTTTAAATGTCGTTGTTTTAAATTTTTCATTAATTATTTTATAATTTTTATTTTATATTTTAAATTTTAGATTAAAAAACATGAAACAATACATACATATGTGTTGTCATTTCAAATTTTTTGTTAATTATTTTAAAATTTTCATTTCACATTTTAAATTTTAGATTAAAAAACATGAAACAATATTCTAAAATTTACATTAAAAAACATGATACATACATATATATTTTAAATTTTATTTTAAAAAATATGAAACAATATATACATACATATTTTAAATTTTACGTTAAAAAACATGATACATACATATATATATATATACATACATACATTGATTGATTGATTGCAGGAGCCAAGTTCATGTCAAAGGTTGACATCTGATTTCGCTTGGGTTCCCAGTAAATTGAAGAAATGCAAAAAGACAACCATGCCAACATGATTTACAGCCGGAAAAGACCATTAACCTGGCACCTGAACTATTGACAAAATACATTAAACATTGCAACCAATTGCTATTGACTATCTTCAACATTGAGGGTAAAAAAAAGAAAAGCATAAAATTAGTTGATACAGAAAGCTCAACCAATAATCAAGTCTGTAAAACCAAGTTCTTCTACAGGAGCGGTAAACAGGGACATCTTTAGGCGCCGGGAAGTGCAAGTACTTGGTCCAAATCGCTTATAAATTGATTTATATACATAGGCAGTGAAAAAATATAAGTATCACGATAAAGGAAAAATGACAGAAAAAGTAAATCAAAAAGTTTCCTGGGATCTGTTGAGCTTTTCTCCTACAAAGTACTGTCCTTGCCTGGCCTTCCCTCAAGTCAAAGTTCAGTTCTTAAGCTGGTAACCTTTGGCTTGGGCTATTTTTCCCAAGAAATGAGAAAAGTTCTGCAAGAGAGGAAAGGGTAAACTCAGATTGTGGAGGATTAATTCCAGTCAAAGAAGGTGCCAGAGTTGTTGCAATTGAATCTAATGTTTACTAAATAAAAGCATCAGAGACTCCATGAGATGCAAAACAGATCAAATCCAAATACACAGTGACAAAAGATGAAATACAAAAAAAAAAACACAATTAGAGTATTGAAATATCTATTAAGTTACCAATACCCCACTCCTTGTTCAAGACCACAAGT